>WEIS01027320.1:41784-53301 GCA_013389965.1 Todus mexicanus
GGGGGGAGCGCAGCCGCGCCGGAGCCAGCCTGGCCCCGCCCCGCCGAGCCTCTGCAGCCGTGCCCGGGCAGCCCGGCCGCTCTGTGCTGCGGGGAGCTGCGCCGTATCCCGGGTTAGTCCTGGGTTAGTCCCGGGCTAGTCCCCGGCGGTGCCCCCCCGCGCGGCGCCGTTTGGTCTGGCCCAGCGCTCCGCCGCTGCACGCGCTGCTCCCCAACGGCCGGGGGCGGGCGGGGCGGGAGCGACGGCGGAGGGAGGGAGCGGTGGCGGGGGGAGCCGGAGCTGAGGGAGCCGGAGCTGAGAGAGCCGGAGCTNACGGCGGAGGGAGGGAGCGGTGGCGGGGGGAGCCGGAGCTGAGGGAGCCGGAGCTGAGAGAGCCGGAGCTCGACGCGGCGAAAAGGGGCGGCCCGGGCCAGTGAGCGCGGAGACCCCGGCGCCATCCGGGCCGTGTCCGAGCGCTGCGGTGCCGTCGGGGCCCCTCCACAAGATGGCGCCCGCGGCGCTCCGGCGCCATCGCCCCTGGTCCCTGCAGCCTCCGGGCGAGCCGGGGCTGTGTGCCCGCTGTTGTGTGGGCAAGCGGAGCACAGGCATTCCGGGCTTTGGACGTTGGGGACTGTCCCACGCATTCACGCTGGGCTTTGATACCTCTGCTGCACATTTCCCCTGGTTTTCAAATCTGAGTGGGTTTGGGGTGGGGTTTTTTTGGTCCTAAAAGTTACAATAACTCCCTCCTCAGCACTTCTGCACGGTCAGAGCAGCTCAGTGTGGTGGCCTGAAGGGTTTCAGCTGAAGGCTGGGCACAAATAGGGGCAGCAGACCCTGATGGTGGTAACGGCGTGTTACTAGGTAATACTAATATATAGGAAGGGCAAAGAAATACCAAACATACAGAGGGGAACAAGGTGAAAATCTGGATGTTGCAGCAACTGCAGAGCCAACAGTGTTCACAAAAAATAACCAATGCTTGCGTCTTTCACTGCTTCAGAGAAAGAAGGGAAAGTGATCATTTTTAAGCAGTGCTTGCTTTAAATTAATCCAGAAATTAGATGGTAGTCCATTGTAAGGTCAGCTGGCTTTATCACCTGCATGTTTGACAAACTAAAGTCCAAACCTGAAAGACCTGGCAGCGGAGCAAGCTCGAGTGAGCGTTGTCTGAAAAAAACCCCCGAAGCTCTGTAAAGTGCAGGAATGGAGAGCAAGGGGAGGAGGCTGCAGCGCTTTCAAACGCGATAACATGTTTATAGAGAAGCAGCTCACGGATTTTTTTGTCAAGTAAGCTTACACTACTTGAGGGGGAAAGAAAAAAAATAAAAATTTCAAACTAAATGAAGAGAAGCTGCTGTTAAAACTTAATTCAGGGCTTCCTGAAAGTACTACCAGTCAATGCACAGCGAGGGAAGCTCTCTGGGTATGGAAAAGGGGCGCGATGGGAAGATAAGTAAAAGCTCTGAACTAGTTGTTACTCTTTTTGTTTGCCTTTTATTCCTTTCTTAGCTACCCATCTTCATTAGATTTCCTTCAAAGAACCCAACCAACTCCAAGACGTGAGCAATTACAAGCGCTGAGCTGAAGGGGCGCCGCGTCTGGTGGTAGAATCCAAATCCTCCTCTCTCTCCTGCCGGCTTGTCCCGGGCTTTCCCCTGGCTTTTAGATGCGATAGAAACCAGCGTGGGCTAAATGATTTCTGCCACTTCCAGCTTCCCTCCCAGGTACAGAGCGTCCCGGCCCTGCACGGGCAGCATCTCCACATCGCGTTTATCCCGGAGTCTCTCTCCTGGCAGCCCCCTGCGCTGAGTCTCCCCCTGCCTGCGAGTCGGTCGTGCTCTGCCTGGCCTCGGCCTCACGTTGTCTGTGCTGTTTCTCTGAGTCGGATGCAGAGTCGAGTTCCCCTTTCAGCTATTCTGGAGCGAAGTTCTGCATCGAAAATGGTCTCGTGCTTCTTGGCGCGGGTGGGAATCGCGTCTCGCACGAGGCGCTTCGCAGCTGGACGCGGCCCTCATCGCGGGCTGCGGCGCTGCCCTGTGCGCCCCCCCGGCCCCAGAATCCCCCCCCGAAGCTTGCCCTACCCATCACCTACAGCTGTAGGGCTACGGAAGCCAGAAGGAAAGGAGAGTCCCAATGCAGAGGCAGCTGCGCTGTTTCAGTGCGAGCTCCCTTCACTGCGATGGGCTCAGGCTCAGGGTTGGGGTGTGCAGACGTGAGCCCACGAGCCCTGCCTGTCCCCCTCACCGTCTCCCTGCCCAGAGCCTTTCCGCTGCACTTCTCGGCACCTTCTGTAGGGGAAGGAAACATTTTGTAACCTCTCAACACCAGAGTCGCCAGCCAGCAATAACGTTTTCTCAGATTCTTCACTTCCTTTGACACACGGGAGCCGATCGACACGCTTGGGTTTGTTTCGTGCTGGAGCACAGCAGCGGCAGAGGGGACAAGTGTTGGCTGCAGCCTTAACAAGCTGCGTCTCGCCTCATTTCAGCGCTCCTTCAAGGGAAGGGAGCTCAAAGCGCCGCGATGGGGTTGGTTTGGTGAGCCTTTTGAGCCACGCTTTGGTGTTGAGAGCGCCCAGCGCAGGCAGAGGCCTGGCGCTGCTGCAGCTCCCACAGGGGGCTCCCGCTGCGGGCTGCGCAACGCAGGGCAGGGCAGCGCTGCGGGGCTGCGCTCGGAGAAGCCAAGCCCCACTTTCAGCCGGGCACAGCCCGCAGCGCCCCGAGCCGGGTAGGCCCGACCCCGCTCTGGGGCAGCTCCCGCCCCCCACTCCCCGTCCCCCTGCCCGCTCTGCCCAATCAGGAGCCTCGCCGTGCCCCGGCATTCGCCGCGGAGCGGCGTTGCCCAATGGGAGGCCGTCTTATTGCCCGCGTTAGTTTGCCGCGCGCTGATTGGTCACCACCCGGACGCTTCCTGCCATGCTGCGCCGGGCGCGGCTGCATCGCGGCGGGACTCGGAGGTGAGAGCGGGGCCCGGCCCGGCGGAGGGGCGACGCTGCGCTGTGGGGGCGCCTGCTGCGGCTGCCGGGGCCTTTGGGGCTGGGCCCGGCCCGGCGGAAGCCTCCGCTGGCCCCGGGGTGACCCTCGGCGCCTTTTGGGGCGGTACCGCCACTGTGCTTTGTGCGGGGAGCCCCTGGCTGCCGTGCGGAGCCTTTGCTTTCTCTGTGAGTCAGGGAGGACTTGAAGCAGGCGCTTTAATTAAAGGGGAGCCGCTTTCCTTATTAGCTTAGTCCCTATCAAGGCTTAGTTTTGCTAATTAGTTGAAGGAAGGACCTAGGACGCCTTGCAACGTGTAGTAAGTGTCAAGCATTCCACTTCAGCATCCCTTTAAGCGAGGGGAAGGTTGTGAGGGAGGCGCACTGCTGATTGCTGTGGCTGCGATGGATTTGGTGTTTGGACCTTGGGCAGACGTTGCCTTCCCCGCCCTCTGCGAGCCTCTGAAAGCAGTTTGTTGGTGACAGGCTTAGGAAGCAGCTGTCAGGTATCAGCGGAGTTCAGGTAGCACCTAACAGCACCATTTGCTAACTCACTGACACCAGTTTCTGTTTATTTTAAATGCATACTGCAGGTTTGGTTAGAAAAAAAAGAGCTACATTTGTTGTTTAATAAACCTGCAGTATGTATTTAAAGCTAGGTTTTGGGGGGGGGGGTTGCGCACTGGCAGATTTTTGAGGTCGTGTGAAGACAACAGAAAAAAAATTGCTTAAGGCGTCGTAAAATAAAGGGTAAAACTGAGCTCTTGTGTAGTATGACACACATTTGTGTCTAAACGTTGTGCTGATTTCGCAGTCTGCTCACTGGTTTAGCAGCCCTTAAATTGGCTTTTCACTAAAAGGAGTCACTCCTTTCTGGGGAGCAGGTGAGTCCCTCTCGGGTAGCCTGTCGTCTTGAGTGGTATGTTGAGATCTTGAGTGGAATGCTTTCCCTAACTCACCCTCAGGTATCAGGCTCAGCTTGGGTAGATTTCATTTTCCTGTTCAGAAATGAGAAACTGTCCCTTCCTAGTTTCCAAGTTTTGTTTTGTTTTTTTTCAGTCTGTAACTCCTCAGTCCTGTGGCTCGTCAAACAGAACAGTACAATAATCACGTTGTTATCACTCTGCTAGGGATAAATCAAAATAATTTTTCTCTCTTACTATCAACCCCAAAACTCTTGTGACAAAAACTGTGGTTTTATTCTTTTTTCTAGAAGTAATTACACTTCCAAGCTGCAGTGTTGGGAGGCTGACCACGAGGGTGACAGCTTTGTGTCCCATTGGAGAAGAAACCTAATTGCTCGTTTTCATTTGTTGTTTTGGGTTTTTTTCCACTAAGTTTCTTCTTGTGTTTGCAACTGTTTGATGGTTTGTATAAAGCGCTAGTTAGAGTAGGAAGAGATTATTCAGTTTAAGAAGAGGTTTTAAAGATAGATGCATGTGATCCCTTGGTTTTTTTCTCATCCGTTCTGAGGTCCTTGAGTAACGTCGCAGCTTTATTCCTCCCTGAGACGTTAGCACACAGTTCTTCAGAAGCAACACTTGTTTTTTGTAGCTTAGTTTTCTGTTCCCATCCAGCCTGTTGTTTGAAGCTTGGTTGTTTCCATCTGTTCTAGAAACGGATGCCTGTGATTAGCAGCTGACCAGTTCAGAATATTGCTGCCCCTGGCGTTACCTGGCCTCAAAGCTCAGTACCTGAAGAGGCAGAAATCGGGAGCCCAGGTCTGTGCGTGTGTAAAATCTGCTTAACTTTGGGGAAGGCATCTGCAGGTGGGGAAAGGAGGCTCCTCCTTCTCTCTGGAGGAGGGTTTGTGCCGAAGTCTCTTATATAGAATAATTTGTAGCAGAAGGCGGCTGGAACAAGGGTGAGAGTCTGATCACTCCTTGGAAGCAGGAGATGTTTTATACACTTTCAGTTCATATGAGTTCTTTATCTTTTTGATTTCTCAGTCAACAAAATGAGCGGTGCCTTGAAACCCACTTTGTTTTAATCATCTGTCTCTGTGTGATGTATCTCAAGCCCAACAAATTTCTGAAATATCGGTTCCCTTCATTCATAGTGGCATTTTTATTGAAAGATTAAATACTATTTTTTTTAATTCTTAAAAGCAAGCTCGAATGCAATTTTGCCAATATTATGGTTTTAATCTTGGTTTTTTTTTTTTTTTCTTCTAGATAAGAAACCTGACACAAGTGTGAAACTGCTGCAGTACAATCGACAGGCTCGGACACCTTTCCTGGTGAATGTTATTACCTTTTAAAAAAGTGAGTGTACTTAAAAAAAATGTTCCCCAGTGATGCATTGTCTTTACTTTTTGCCAGCAGAAGATGGATAGAGAAACATGAAAACAACCGCCCCTTGTATTTACTAATCCATATGTAAATTTGGAGTGTTGTCCAGAAGTGTTTTGTTAGATGCGCTTGTATAATAATTTCTGTAACGTCACTCGCGATGTTTTCACTCAGTCCATGTTCAAAGTAATGAGTTGTCCTTGAGTTATTTTTTTTTTTTCTGATTTAAAACACCCAGGTTGCTTGTCATAATAAACTTTTTTTTGCTGTAGGTGTACAGAACTATTCGTATCTCTGCCTATAAACAAGTTATGGATTTCCTGAACACAGAAGCCTTCGCTTTTTATCTCAGCTGAGGTTGAACCATAGATGGGTTTTGTCTTTTAAATCAGTCTGTTTGAAGTTCTGTTTTGTAACTTGAGAAAAACAATCTGCAGTGACTGTTACGTACTAGTAATCATCAGTAATTCCCCCTCAACCCAATTCTGACATAATAAACTTCTTTTGTAATATTGTTAAGAGCGTGTAGGGATTTGTGCCCTGTGGTTACTGGACACTGGTTGGTGCGTACAGTGCTTCAGTTGGTAGCGTGGGGGCAAAAGTGATGCTGTGAATTACGCGTGGAGTCTGTGATACGTGAGCAGCTTCCACAGCCCGGTCACAGTTACAGGCCAAACCTCAAACCTAGATATTACGTTTATTAGGTTACAGAGACTTGACAGCTGCAGCAGTTCCCAAACCTTTGCTGTTATCACTGAATTGTAAACGCGCGGATCTTTAGCCCCTCAGGTCACCTGGCTTGTAGAGTGTAAGTTTTACAGCTGAATTTTTTTCTCATCTCCATTGTCTCAGTGAGCTTGGGGCTGCCATCAAATTACGGAGCAATGGCATGGCCTAATTAGTGCTTTATTGAGTGCTTTGAGATAGGATGATGATGAAAACGCTTGTACAAATCACGTGTGCTGTGACTCCCTGGGCTAAGACATGTTGTCACCTTTTTAAGAGCACATCGAGGCTGTGCCCGTGAGCTTATTCCTTGTCAGCTCCTGATTTCCCCTCCAGCTGCTGTGTCACCTCTGTACCAGCTTGTGGGTTTCTCAATTAATTCCTTGTTTTATTTGATAATTTTGGTTTATTAGTGGGGAGAAGGATCCGTCATTAATCCAGCAAGTATGAATGGTGGCATTTGTCTGTAGGTTTCCTTGTGGGACACTTTTTTTTTTTTTTTCCTATGTGTTCAAGCATTGAGCTGGCCACATCCCTGGTGGTCTGGGTTCTATTGAAGTCAATATTTCGGAACTGTAGCACTGCCAAGCAGGGCGTGAACTGTAACTTGACTGTATCCTCTTCATGCTGGGCTTTTGTTGCTGCTTCTGGTTACAGTTTGACAAACCTGGGTAATTCTGAGAAGACTCAGTCCTTGTGCTGTTACTTGTAATTCTACAATGCTAAGCGAAACTCGACCCTGTGGTAGCGCTCAGCTCATTTTAGAGCGAGTGTGAAAGAGCCGCGGTGCTACAGTTAGAGGTGGGAGAGCCAAATTCTTCTTTGTAGTCGTCTGTTAGACCCTTCATAACCAGTTCTCTTCTGTAACGGATCTCCTGTCTTAAATATCCTTATTCCTCAGAGCTTTTGCTTAGTGCTTGCTGTAGCATTTTCCTGAAATGTGACCCCTTTGGCTGTTGTAGCAGGTCTGGAACACCAGGCAGCTCTGTTGGGTGTTTCTGGTGATGCGGAGAATTCTTTTCCCCGTGTTGCTTGTATATAATTGTACTTATAGTGATTTACATTAACTTACCTGGAACTGAAGAATGGCTTTGGGCTCTGCACTTCAAGTAATTCTCTCTAGGTCACAACCTGATGCTGAAAGGTCAGTTTGCACTTGGAAACTTTTCCTAAAGAAAAAACCCACAAACTTATAGCTGAGAAATAATGTACTCTTTGACTGTTTTCTCTAGGAATCAAAAATAAAATAATAATAATAAAAAAAAGTGAACATAGTTGAATGAGTGGAGAATCCTTTTCCTGTTTCCAAACTTTGGTGCTACTCTGTCAAAATTATTAGGCTTTTTTTAGAATATAGTGCTTGCTTCCATACCTGCGCTGAATCAAGCTCTTTGAAAAGCTGAGGTGTGGTTTGGTGATACAGATTTTGAAGACAACGGATTGTATTTCTGAAGTAAGTTTTTCTCACTTCTGCTCAATACTTATTTTCTTTTCTCTGCTTGGTTGTTGCTGGGAAAGAATGGTTCAACAAGTTCCAGAAAATATAAGTTTTCCAAATGAGGAAGAGAAGATATTGGAGCTCTGGAAAAATCTGAACTGTTTCCAGGAGTGCCTAAAGCAGTCAAAGAACAGACCTAGGTAAGAATCTGCTAAAAACTGCAGCAGCCGTATGTGACACTGCAAGGTTGACTTAAATACCTGTAATTACAGCTCTTTTTTGCCTTGTTCTGTTACCAGCAGCTGCTCCCTTTGCAGATAACAGGCTTGGCTGGTGTTGCTGTTGTGTCGGTTACCATTTATATTCCATTTTGTGAAGGATCAACAGTATTTAAATAATAGTAACTAACTTACAATTTCCTGCTTGGTGGGTTTATAAAACAAATCTGCGGGTAAGCAGGGGCAAGGCTTTCCCGTGTCTGCCAGCTGTGGAGCAGTGCACTGGTATTGGCGTGGTAGAACTGGCAGTTGGTAGGAACTGGCTGAGCTGCAGCGTTCCCTTTAGTCCCGCTGCCAGCATGATACCTGTGCTGACTGGTAATGGAAGAGGAAGAAGCTGGTGTTGTCCTAGTAAGACATAGGAAGCATTAGCGTGCAGATATACTTGCCCTATTTGAAGATTTGATGCTTGTTTTTTGATTTAATTAAGCACCTTGTCTTGTGTTGTAGATTTAACTTCTACGATGGCCCTCCGTTTGCTACTGGCCTTCCCCACTATGGCCATATTCTTGCAGGAACCATTAAAGACATAGTGACCAGATTTGCTCATCAGAGTGGTTTTCACGTCGACAGAAGATTTGGCTGGGATTGCCATGGTTTACCTGTGGTACGTGTCATAAATCTGCCTGCAGATACTTCTGCTAGTTCCTCTTTCCGTGTTGTTACCTGCTGATCAGTCACGTTTCTGTTGCTCTTGTGCCTGGCTGTCTTACGAAAAGAGAAATGGAAGTTATTTGTCCAGAGTGTTGCTGTCGCTTTTGTGCGTGTGGTGATTTCAGGTCCTTCCTCACCTCCCCTTCTCAGCTCACTGTTTATTGCTAAAATTTATATATATTTATTTGTTATATATCCCAGATGTATTTTTTTTTTCCTTTTTCTAAAGTTAATCAAGAAACAATCGCACCTGGGTTGTCCTTTGAACCCAAACTGAGCAGGTATTTCACTACTCGTGAAATCTCAAAAGGATAAAGAAGGCCCTTTAGCCTTATTAGAATGCATAGAACATAAATAAACCAGCCAGAGAAACCCTGAAAGCTTTTGATGACAGCGTGGTGTTTTTGTCTGATTGTTTTCAATGCTCCCAGGAATATGAGATTGACAAGACCTTAGGCATTAAAGGGCCAGAAGATGTGGCAAAGATGGGGATTAAAGAATACAACAGCCAGTGCCGAGGAATTGTGATGAGATACTCCAAGGAGTGGGAGGTAAGTAAAGACTTGATGCGTGTTCTGCTGTATGTTTCTAATCGTATGTGCACAGAAGTTTTTCAACTGGGGTGAATTTCATCCTTCTGTTTGAGTATGTGCAGAAATTTAATGCCTTCAGCTACTGCGTTTCTTACTCATGATCCTGAAAAGGGAACAAAAAGAACAACATTATGGCTTAGAGCAGGGAGACTGCTGAGAGATGTCAAGAGAAGGTTACTTTAAGGTAACCTGGAGCTCAGAGCGTCTAACTAGACACATGGGGCACCTAATAGGTGCATGGGACAAGTCTCTTTGTGTCTTCTGTTGTATAGAAAATGGAAAGTAAGGTCTGACTGGTTTTGAAATGGAGCCAAGGAAAGAAATGAGCATTAACCTCCCTGTTTTTCTGCCCCACCACTTCTCAATCTTTTCATTGCCAGAGTGCACCATATACAGGCCCCGCCAGTGCTTGTGTTTCTGGAACAGCAGAAGTTCTAGCAGCTGATTTTGTCTCAGCTTTCCAAAGGCCTTAGTGTAAACTTTGCGTCCTATGAATACAGTGACAGAGAGAGCATTGTTCTGGGCAGGCTCTTGAGGCTGGAGAGTCGATGGCTTAGATACTTGAGATGCACAGGTTTTTTTTTCTAGCTCTGAGTAACATTCATCCTGTGCAGAGAACCTGATGCTCCTTGTTTTTGTCCTCAGCCGTGTGGCCGGAATAAAGTATATTTAGCCCAGTACTTTGTACCTGCTGTCAGATAAGTTTGAAGTGATGCCTTTTCAAGGGCTTTTTGGAGCTGAGGAGTGGCCCAGGTGCTTTCTGAGCTGTGCCACTATTTTACAGTGACAGCATGCAATGGAAGAACAGAAGAACAGGCCATGTTTTTTTAGCCTTTGTGGCATGAGACCTCCCTAGACCAAAGGATTTGTGATTTTTATTTCTGCCTGGTTTGTAATCGCTAACAGGTTTTCTCCCTCATGAGATCATTAAGCTGCATTTTGCATCTAGGTATGCTGCTGGCCTCAAACCAGTCTGTATCAAGGCATTCCTTTACATAGTTTGGAGAACTGTAGTTCTATAATATGTTTTACAGGAAACCTTTATCTTTGCCATCAGGTATTTTTTCTTTTTCTAGCCAGAGTAGTCCTAATTCTTTATTTTTCCTTCGTGAAGACACTGTTCTACCTCATCACAATCCTCTGAATGTTCTCTAGTCTTTAAGGTCAGAATCCAAACTGGTGTATTTTAGGAGCTCAGGTGTTAGGTGCAAATATGGAGGTGAGAGAATTCATTTGCTTTGTTTTCATTTTCCTAGTTGGACATTCAGGATGGGCTGTGTCCATCAGTGTCAGGACAGGTGTCGCTGTGCTTGGTTATTTGCAGAGCTAGGGGCTCCAATAGCTGTGAGCTTGGCAAGAGAATCCACTTGGCCGAGTGAATCCCATAGCTGGCTTATTACTCGTTAGTTTTCATTTTCTGTGCCAATGGATGTGTCTGTCATCTGTCCTGAGATGGGCCTAGCACCTGTCAGAGCCCTGTCAGAGCTTTGGGAAGTCAAAGAAGGCAGTTGGTCCTCAAATAGTTTTGATAAGTTCTTGTGACATATCCATTTCTTCCAGCATTTTATTGTCTTCGAATTACATCATGTTTTTATATAACTGAAAGCTGATAGACTGTGTTCTGGATTTCAACTGTCTTTGCGCTGGGTAGTCTTAAAAATAGAAGCAAGACCACTATAATCAAAAGTGATCTTCAGGCATTTGAACCTTGGCTGAACCTTGAATGACCCACCATTTCTGTCTGATGGTTAATCCAAATGATCCATCCTTTCTGTTTGGTAGCGTTGAACGTGTCTGTTTGTTATGTGGCCTTGATGCTAAACAACTACCTTCATGGTTTCATTCTTTCCTTACTTTTGCCTGTTTAAACACACTGAAACTATTGTCAGGCTAAAATATTTGCAAGTTTCATTGATATGGGTTGAATACTGCTGTTAAAAATCAAGCTGTTTTGCAGAATAACGTTGGAAAATGTATCGTGCTCTTTAAAATTAAGATGCCCTTCAATCTGTGTGTTTGCCTCTTAACAGTTCAATGTTACCAGATTAGGACGCTGGATTGATTTTCAAAATGACTATAAAACCCTTTATCCCGAGTTCATGGAGTCTGTGTGGTAAGTTAAATTATATACACTGCATACATGTTTTATTAAGCTGAGATGTTGAGAAAGCTTCTGTTACTGTAAACATGTGTTGGTCCATATATCACTAGAACTGTTTTGAAACATGCCAAATTCAGATAAACAGCAAGCAGAGAAATGAAGGTATTGTGAAATACCTTGATGTTGAAGTGAGGGAAATAATTGACCTACCATTTCTTTTTCAGTATAGTAGGCTTTTTCCCAATCAAGTACCACAGTGCTGCTCTTAGTGAGCGCTGAGATCTTCCTACTCTGTGTCAACTTCAAAGCAATGCTGATAGTTCCTTGCTTGGTTTAGGGAGTTACATTATATCTCTACCTTCTGGGTGTTCTTTGCAGGCAGTTGCAAGTGGGCAAACTCTCCAAACTCAGTTTAACTCTTTTTCAAGCCTCAATTTAGAAGCTGGGAATCTGTTGGTACCGTTTTCTTGGCAGGGTGGTTTG
>WEIS01027322.1:0-15830 GCA_013389965.1 Todus mexicanus
TTCCAGTTCATCCTGCTTGTTCCTCATGCTTCTTGCAAGGCCAAGTTTTGACCCTCAGAAAGGTACCCACAGAGCAGAGCAGATATAGCCAGCTTTGTCTGCTGGAAGCCTTGAGACAAATCTATGCTCCTTCTCCTCCATCCTCACCACAGGGATTTGCTAGGCAGGATGGCTCCCTGCAGCTGGCCCGCAGCTCACTCACCTCTGCCATTGTTTACAAAAGAAATGCATCCTTCTGGACCATGTATCATGAAATCACAAGTGGGCAGCATTTCAAGGTGACGGCCACTGGCAAGTTACTTTAAGCAAACAGGAGACTATTCAGTTTACTCTTTGAATGTGTCAACAATTAATTTAATAATCAGCATGTTCTGAAGGGTGACAAGGAGGGCCAGGCCCTTAGTCAGTGTAAATTTGCAAGTCCCCTGCTAGCAGAGAGTTAGGCTCAAGCCCCTTTAGGGGGGATGTGCTGGGGGATGTAACTTCTCTTACAAAAGGATGGTGATGTGCCTCACACACATGCAGGCGGTGATGCTTCTCAAACCACCAACAGCACAGATGGACTGTCAGTCATCACATTGAAAGTCATTCCAAGACTGTGCCTACCCCAAGTCCAGCAGGGAAAAATTAAGTGCGTTTTTTTTTATCCACCAAACCTACTCTGCCTTATATTGCAGAGACACCAGAAGCAAAAATATTGTAGAAATAAGTTTGCTATTTATACAGCTCAGCAGATGAAATATAGCAATAAAGACATTGAAGTTAACCTTTTGTTTAATATAAATTAAATGATGTTGTACTTACAGAGTTGCTTTCACACTGGGATCCCAGAGAACAACCACCTTCTTGCTGTGCAGATGGATCAACTTCTGCCCTGAAGAGGTTAAAGGCTTATGTCAGAGCCCTTGCCAGCCCACCTGCGATAAATGTGGCTCTGCCTCAGAGTCATCTACACCAAGAGCCCACAGAGTCTTAAAATAAATCATTTCCTAAGTATCTTAATTTAATTTGGGTCCTGTCAGGTGCTGGTGTCTCGGGACAAACCATCCACAGCTCCTGGAGGGGTGGGCATGCAGAGCCTTAGAGATAAGGGCAAAAAAGTGGCATGAAATTGAAGGGGAAAAAAAAAGTCAAGAGACAGCTTCAAAAAATATTTCTGTCATCCATTTACCTTGACTAATGTATTTAGTTGTTAAAGCCAAAACAGGTTTTTTGTGTTATTTCTCATCAAAACCTTTTAAGAAATGGTCTGGTTACTCCTGCAACCATGTTTCCTAATCTGTCTTTCAAAGGTTTTGTTCTTCCTTTTTATTTTCCTTCCCTCCACAGTAGCTCTTAAAAGTCTCAAGTTATTGCTCTTCAGAATTATTATTTCCTTAAAAAAAGGATCTGTCCAAAAGAATCAAAAGTAAGGCGAGGAAAGAGACAGAAAAATCTCAATCTGAACTCTGCAAAATGAAATGTTTTGATTAAATATGTCCAGTCACTTTCTGGAGGTCTAAAACCCACACCAGGTCTGGACTGCAGCTAGCCCATCACTGCCTGCCCCTACCGCCCACAGGCAGTCTGTAAGAAGAAAGAAGCCAAAAGCCAGAGAACTCCATAGGGCTAGTAAAAAAAAGTGCAGTAATTTTGCCAAGCAAAAGCTAGCCAGTAATAACTGATGGCATGCACGTTTTTTTCTGGAGGATGTTTAGGATTCTGCACCCTTGTTAAGGGCTAAGTACACTGCATAAGTGCTGGAGCATCTCTGACTGGTGAGATGATCAGCTGATGGTCATCAAGGCACCCCACTGGCTGCGCAGAAGGAAATCAGGAGGAGCCACGTTGCACCCATATGACAACATCACTCACAGGGGACTGGAAACCTCACTACTTCTTGCTTGGCCAACAGCTCCAGCTCAATGACGTCTTCATGCTCCACCCAGCCAATGGATCAAGCTCAGGACACCCACCCTCAGGTCACTCTCCACATGGAGGACAACGCCTATTTGGAACAGAAATTTAGAAGTCACACAGAAGATAGTTGTTTGGTGAGACACGGGCTATCTCAAAAGGACTATTAAGATACACATATAGAACAAAAGAAAAAATAAGATTTCATTATTATTTCCCAGTGTGTTAGGTTCCTGAGAAGCTGGCAAACAAGTGCTCTAGAAATTTTCCAATGTGAACTCCCACAGGTGATCATGCCAATTGCCAGGCTGCTTGGAAAAAAATCCCTGCTGCCACTCAGCAGTTCTGGAGACAGTCTGCCTCAGTGGCTTTTCAGCCCTCAATGTGTGCTACTCTTACCTGCTCCCAACTCTTCCAGATTACACCTTCAGAGCAACTGGTCTTCCACTGTGTTGAGCAAGGGGTAGTCCATTTAACACAAGCACCATCTAAGTCTCAACTCTCCACAGACCTGGTGGCACCACGTGAGAAATGCACCTGAGCCAGACTGGAATTGAGCGTCTTCAGAAATGTTTCTATTGTTGGATACATTTTTTGAGGGCATGTTTGGACTAAAAGCAATGAAAAATAACAGCAGCGTGAATTACTCTGGCTCTGTTAAAGTCACTGTCACACTTGAGCAGTCTTGTCCCACAGGGAACTGTGTTACCATACAGACTGCAACTCCTGCTCCAATATCTCTCACATGCAAGCTGGTAAGTGCTCCAGTTCCTCACCCTCGCACATGTCAGTAAGCAACCCTCTCACAGCAGCTCACCATGCCTTGCACTTTGGCTAATGAAAAGGAGATAAGAAACTGCAGCTAGAGGAAATCTTCCTGGATGATCCACCTCCATAAGCACGGCCAAGCTCAGCAGCAGTGAGTTTGAAACCAGGTTGCTATTAGCATCCAGCACTATCTCCAGAGGGTCTGGGATTAAACCCCACAAATTTCGGTTCTTCCAGCACAGTGGGGATGGACAGCACCACAGAACTTAATATATTTGCTTTGGGAGAAAAACCAAACGATGCAAAGGTAGAAGGTGTAAGTGTCTTGCACAACACAACTTGTCAAAAGGAGCCCCATGAGACTGCCTCAGGAATAAGCTGATTCGGAAACCCGGTAACCCAGCTCCAGCCCTACCTTCCTGCAAATATGACAGATGTAGCCTCAGCCTTCACGCATGGAGAGCCTGCATTCATTACAGGACAATACTTGAAGCAATGCCAGGCAAGCATTTCTTCTCATTAATTAAGAAGTGGCACGGACAGAGAAAAATCCCACTAGGTTTTCTTGGAAAGCGAAGGCTGGAGGCTGTGTAAGATTATTTGCGTGGAGCAAGGGAAACAAACAGCCCATGGGACAGGGGAGGATCGGGGGTGAAAAATGGAATGAGCCTGCAAAACACTGATGACAAAGTTATTAAAAGAAAATTCCTATGGGAAGATGCTAGCACTCCAGAGCAGTTCTTGAGCATACCATTAATGTGCCAGATTTATGACAACTCCGGTCTGGGCCATGTAGTCTCAGCACAGTGTGCTCCAGCAGAGGAGGAATTCAGTGGTGAGGCTCTCTATTGACATTCTTACACTGTGTGGGTGTTAGAGGCAAATAGCAACATCACTGTCACAATTTCAGTGTTCAGCTATGTCAGAATTTGAAAAAGAAAAATCCTTTAATTTTGTTTCCACCTCGTAAAGTACTCATAGCACTGATGAGGGAGATGGAACATAAATGCATATTTTTGGAAAGCACATTTGATTACCTCTGGAAAAAGTGAGTCTCTTGAATGCAGGACACTGCTTCATGCTTGAGTTAAGAGCATGGAAACCCACACATACAGTAATTCATTGCTTTGTAGCCAATTTCATTGATTAGAGTCATTAGGATATGAGGAGGAAAAGTTAATGTGCTGTAACCAATCTGCAAATGTTAGAAAATCTGCGATCACATGAAACTAATTATAAGTGAAATGGGATGGTCTACAAATTATGGACAAAGGATTCCTACAACAGGCACTGAGAAAGGCAGGCAGAAAAGCAACACATGGAGACCAGTCCCCCACCCATCATGGCTGGTGGCTCACAGAACACAGGCAGCTCACACACCCAAAGAAAATGACTTCTGAGAACTGATGCAAAAAGAATGCTCACTGAATTTCAGCCTTCTGAAGGCTCACTCAGTAACAACTTTGTAGGGTGCCAACATTAGCACCCTTGTAACAGCCAGCAGGAGGATGGCCACTGGGCTATCTTCAACATAAATGGATGTGGGGATGCGAGATTCCTGCAAATCCCTTCTGTGAGTCTCTGCCACAGATCTCTACGTAAATCACAAAAGTAAAACATCTTAAACCACAGCAAATTATTTTACCCACTCCACTCCTTCCACCTCCTATTTACTACTCCAGCCTTTTGGGAAGCAGTAAAATCTCCTTTTAAACACAAAGCTGACACTGTAGTCTCATTCTCTCCAGTCAAAATACGAAAAATAAAAAGCTACCCATATACACATTTTGTTACAGCAATAGGTAAATCTATCACAGTTACAATTTTCACAGATAAAAAAAAAGCAAAAAATATCAAGGATGTTTACAGCAGTTTAATGAAGGCTCTCGTACCAGATCTTGAACACAAAGTTACATCCAGAATTATTGAATAAAAAATAACTTAAAATGAAAAAGATTATGAGAATTGCCCACCTAGCCATGGAATTAACTGTGGCTTAACCCTGGTGCTTAAATACTCACCACATACAACAGAAATTAATTTAAATCATGACCAAGGTACACACAATTCACTTCCACTCTGTTTTCAATTACATGCATTCAGCATGTAACGTAATGTAATCTCTGGAAGTTACTCTGAAAAACACAGAGACTTTTTTTTAAAAAAAACATTCAGTGGAAATAAATACCATGTAAATACACGTGGCGTGCAATAAAACGGGCACTTAGGCGCTGGTACGGTCTAGTCCCCTTCAGCCCTCTACAAACTACAAGACAAGAAGTTTTAAACCACAGATGGAGTGGAGAGCAGGGGAGAGCTGTACAGGCAGTGCAACAGGCTATGTACTACATAACAGCACATCTGCAAAAGGTCCCAGGAGATTTTTGTTGAAGATGCAGCGTACCCACACCAGGTATATTGTGAAGGGCTTGATGTTTTCCGAGAAGGTGTGATTCTGATGGGACAATATATAAGGCATGTAAGTGTTCTCCCCTTGCTCTTGTATCCAGACTTCATACTTCACTTCTTTCACCTTGAGATACTTCAGGTTCCAGGGGATCTGCCAGGACACGGCAAGTTTAGCTTCACTCGTGCCCTGGACAGAGGCTTGACACTTGGCATTCCTCACTTTGCCAGGGTAGAGGCTACCAGACCACTTCTGCTTCTTGGGTCTGGGCTTAGACTTCACAGTTTGCCTGATCACATGGATGAGTGAAGGGATGTTCACCTTCGTGTCCTGGTAAGCACGAAACAGCCACTCAGGATTGCGGCAGCAGAGGTGACGTGGCACCTCTGTGCTCCTAATGATGCGCTCTTGCTCAGCTTTGTCCAGATGAGCAATCCCACCCTGATCCCAAGGTCTGTCTGGGTAGGTAATGGTGTCTTCCCTGTCGGTGTTCTGCCAGGCAATGTACTGTAGGTCCATGCCAGGAAGGGTTGTCAGGGTTTTGTAAGGGGTATAGTGTTCAGGGTTGATAGCATAAGGAAAGAGCTCCACCACTGTGGCACCTCTTGGCAGGAAGAGAGACATGACTAATTGGGCCCCATGCATGCTGACCAGCATGGATGCATTGCTGATCAACCGGACAATATCAGAAAAGGAATGCTCCTCCAGAGAGACAGTAATAGTTTTCATCTGAAACTCCTGAGCAAGAGCCAGAATTAGTTCTGCCTCATTTAGGATAAGTCTGTTGACCATTCGACTGAACACTACAATGTACTCCTCACTGGAGCTTTCCTCCAAGCTGACGTTCAGCTTCTGCATCATGAATTTGGTGAACTGCCTGATCTCATTACCAGAAACCAAGATGTTAGCCTTTGGCCCTTGTGGTTGGACAAACCCATACTGGTACCAGGTGGTGATTTTGGACAGTCCCACATATGATTTGGTAAAGCAGAGGAGCCTGCCAAGGGTTTTTAGCTGCTCCCTGAGGAGTGGCTGCTTGTTACTCAGTAATTTGTAGAGGTCAAAGTGAACACCTTCACTCCATCCTTCCATGAAAAAGAGCCGCGCCTCTAGATCTAAATCGGAGAACTGCTGCATGGTGTAATAAATAGGGAGGAGGTCGTCATGAAAGACGTGCATTAGGTTGTCTGGGTTGAACCTGTTGGCGATCAGTGCCACATCAGGCACAAAGACTGGCTTTGGCATAAATTTCAGTGCAGCAGCTGGCAGCTCCACAAAGTTGAAGTATTGGGTGTTGTGATCTTCCACTGAGGAGAGGTCAAGCAGGGCTGGCTGGAACCTCCGGGAGCCCAGGTTGGGCAGCATGACTGAGGAGTTACTGTGAAAGTAGACAAACTCCTCTGCCTCGGTAGAGTAGCAGAGGGACTCAAAGCGGCAGATGCGGTCGGTGTGCATCCTGCCAGTGCACACCATCCTGGTACCATCCTCCACCAGTGCCTGGAGAGCTGCATGGTAGTCAATCTGAACCTGAGAGAGTTCCTGAGACTGACGCATGAGAACCAACTCCTCTTCGACCATGAAGACATGCTCTCGCAGTTTGATGTATTTCCATAGCACAGCAGCGAGGAAAGACACAAGCAGGGCATTGAACACAGCTGCTATGTTCATTCTGTAGCTAAATCCTAGCAAGACGACAGGTGGGGAATGCAGTGGAGAGGGAACACATCATTAACGCTCCCTGTCATGGTGAGGGCAAAGACCTGTGGAAAATAAAACAAGAAAGAAACCTTTTACAGCTCCACCATAATCACATTTTACGGACCATTCAAGAAAGTTTAGGGTTTTTTCAGTATTTTTTCCCTCTTCCAGGGAACAAGGAAAAAGAAGAAAAGAGTGCCACAGCACTACTCAAACCTGTAAAAAAATAAAGCAAATGGAACTGAAAGCTGTGCTACAGGAAGGCTTCCTCTCTCATGTTCATTTCTACCCTTTTGGAGAAGAAGTGTTTGAGCATGAGCTCTATGAAGCTTTGTCAGAAAAACCAGTATGTCCCTTTGGAGTTTGGCTCACTCTGCTTTTTGCAAACCACTCCAACAACAAAAGGAAAGGAAGCACAGCAATTGCTGGCCGCTTGCACGGGGTTTCCTGTGCCCCTTCTCTTCAACTGTCATAGGCCTTTTGCACGGCTGCGAGTACTCAACTGCCTCTCACCTTTACTGTGCAGATAGCAAGAATACAAGGAGCATAGCCAAGTATAGATTTTGCTACGCTCCATATCAATATGAAATGTGAATTGGTGAACATAATATTCAATTTAATTTTATTGTGGAAGTGGGGAGAGAACTTGCACGTTTATGGACTGCCCTGTGGGAGACACTCAAGTCTCTCAGTCATTTCTTTGGCTGCAGTCTGTGATCAAAGGCTATCTGTTATCATCTTCCAAAAGAAATATTGGCATGGAAGAGAGAGCTCCTCTCTTTATGCAAGGAACTGATGTTTCATTAAAGTAATCCAATGTTCATTTAATGAGAATCTGACTTTCATCAGCACAGTCAACCCTTCTACAAATGAGAAGGCAATACATTTGAAGTGATTCTAGTCTTGGTGTTTTCCCATCCCAACTTGAGAATCTTTTCCGTGCTGCTCCAAGGCCTTCCTGTTTCTTTTTCCATTACGGGACAGACCCTGCCACTGTTTTCTTTCTATGCAGAAACACTAGTGGCTTATATCAGAGCCAGAGGATTATATTTTCAACTGTGAACTTCAATTGAGATAATGATTCACCTACAGTATTTATGGGCTCCAATTTTCATGATGCACTGTGGTTCACTGCTAGTCAGGCTGTAAATAATTGCAGCCATGACTCATGGGGAACTTTAGGAAGGAAAATTTTTTATTGGTATATACCTGATTAGACTGGTTCTAGCTGAAATTTTTTAAAGTAGCAATTTAAACTCCATTTGATGCAAGTTTGCAGAGAGAGAAAAAAAGCAATGTCTCAAGCACATGCTCTGATATCCCAAGCAACAGACCCTTAGCATTTTAACCCAGAGATGCCTGTTCTTATGGCAGAGTGGAGAAAGACAGCTAGGCGTAGTTAGGACCAATGCAAACACCACCTCTACTACAAAGAAAGTTCTTTTGAAAAGAGATATTGTAGCCTAAAAGCTTGATGCTGCAATATCCATACAGCTAGGAATTGAATGGAGAATCACTCATGGAATTCAATGAAATCAGAAGGGATCTCTACAGCTTGTGAGATCCCAGCAGCCTGTGGAATCTCTGTTTTAGGAAGAACTGAAGATATGTGGTAGACTGAATAACATCAAAGAAATGGGTGCTAGTTGGAAGCCACAGAAGGTGGTCTCTGAGGATCTGAGCAACAAATTGATTTGCATTTCAGAGCAGTTCTAGCTACTCAAAAGAAACAGAAATGAAGTCCACTTCCTTTGGGAAGTGGTCTGAAAAAACTGCCTCATTTGCCTGAAAGCAAGCAGCAAACAAAAAAGGTGCTGGTTTGCTTTCAGCCATGGAAAAGGAAATGGGAAGGGACTCGGAGTGATCATCTAATTACCAGGGCAGGATCAGTGGTCCCTAAATAACTCCCAAGAGATGCTTATCTATCTCATTCTCAATACTCATTCATCTCTTCAGCCAGTCTCTATCAACAGAAGCATGAAGGACTGCAAAAACCTCTTTCCTAATACTCAGCCTTTGTTTCTACCACAGCGATTTAAACCTGGTCTTGTCCCAGGTGTCACAGATACCCTGCACAGATGAATGATTGCTGTCACATCACCTTTCAATCTTTCCTTCTCTATAATAGGGGATGACTGCTGTTTTTGATGGCTTTGTAACTCTCAACCATGGTTCTTCCATAGACAGCCTTGAAATGAAACCCACTGGAGACAGTAGTACTTCACTTGGTTAGGCTCTGCTAGTGCCATCGACACTGTTTACAGGAAAATAATTTTTTATGAGGCCAGATCTAAAATTATTTTGTGGTACCAGACTTCCAAAGCTTTGTTTTACTTCTTCACTATCTTTGAGAGACATCTAATGATACCATCCAACTCTCCACATAACCTCTCCACTACAGGCCTCTCATCACGTGAGCACAGCTTTAAATGACTCCAGCAGCATCATCAAGGACCAAGCCCAAGCAGCCACACACAAAGCCTTACAGTCAGTACATGAAGGAGACCTTTAACCATCAAGTGACAAACACACACTTCAAATGAATGCCAGTCTGCAGGCATTGTTAAAGTCAATGTTGTGGTTTAGACACCGGTGAGAGCTGAGCACCACGCGGCTGCTTGCTCACATGCCCCCCAACCCTGGCCCTGTTAGGATAGGAAGGACAATAAGGAGAAAAAGGCAAAACACCATGGGTTGAGGTAAGGAGAATTTAATAGAACAACTCAAGAGGAGAAAAAACAATAATAATAATAGTAATGAAACAATATATAAAGTAAGTGATTTAAAATGCACCGAACTCTGTAGACCAACGGAGGGCTCATCCTCAGAGATCCTGGAGCCCTCCCCAGCCCACCCTCCACCCTTACATAGCAGGCATGATGTCAATGTGGTATCAAATATCCCACTGGCAGGTTTGGTTCGCTATCCTGGCTGTGGCCTCTCATAGTTTCTTGTAAAAATTTACCCTATCCTAGCCAAACCCAGGACAATTATCTACTGCAGGTCAGAAGAACAAAGCACCTACAAGTTCAACAGAGTCAATGCAAGTTGCATGAACTTGGCTGAGGGGGAAAACCACATGGCCTCGTCAGCAGTCCATAAAAATACCACTGATACCACCTGCATTTCACGGGCATCTCAGTGGTGGAGAGCCCCGCCAATCATTGCAAATCCCTTGACCGGAACTGGCCTACTCAGAAACAGCCTGGTCTAATGTTTCACCCCTGAATGATTTGTTCTCTCCCCTCCAGCCCCTAGGGAAGGGTGTGGGAGGCACTTCAGAAACCCAGCCTAATGGATGTGGCCAGTGTTTGGAGGCTAGCAAATTTCATTTCTAACTGTGCTACAGCAAGAACCGCTAAATCGCTAAAAATGAACAACTCAGCTTTTTAATAAAAATTACCTGCAAGGCCTTCCTCCATCTCTACCCTCACTGCAGCTCTTCCACTTCCCTGCACTTATCTGAAGGGATTGTGTGTGCTTTAGACAGCCACATGTCAGGAATTAATGTTAGCTGCTAGCAATGCTAAAGGAATCCATCTTCCCCTTCCTTATTGCCAGTTCATAAATCCTGGCTCCTCCTGCTTGACTGAAAGTTGCTTTTGATGGAAGTGAACAAGGGGATGTGAACAGGAAGGGGTGTTGCTGCCAGGACTAAAATGAGAATTTCACAGGTACTCAGGGAACTCTCTTAATTCTTTGTCTGTTTTACCACAGTTTACCAACCACCATTTTGTGTTTTTTTTTTTAATCTGACGCTTTCAGTGAATACAGACCTTAGAGAATAAAAATCTTTGGTTCTTCAGGTAGTGACAGAACATAAATAGTAACAAACCATCCTGCTGTTTGCTTTTACATACTCAGGAGAGGCTGCACCAAAGAACAACCACTCTCCATAACCCCTGGCTCCTCAGTCTCCGAAGTTGAGATCAGTCATTAAATGTTGCCAGTAGCAGTAGCCCTGGGATGGGAAACTTTCCCAAGAGGCAGCAGGTAACTCTGAAATAGGTGAAAGCATTTCACCTTCCACCTGAAGAGAGCTGCTTCACAATAAAAGAAATTTTCATACTAGATGTCCCTCATAAAACGGGTCTAGAGCTGCCACTCCCCTCCCATTGTGTCATCAGAGAACATCTTAAGAACTGAAAAGTACTTGTCAAAGTGGCAGGCCAGACACGCTGCCATTTACTTTAAGAGCAGAGTCCTCTGTGCTGTTATATATACATATGTGAGAGCAGCACAGAGCTTCTTGCTCCCAACCTGGCAGTGGGCAATGACGCCCTATGGGAGGAGATAGGATGTGCCTTTGAGGACTCCCAACAGGAGAGGGCTGCAGCGGAGGTGCAGGAGTGAGAGGAAGAGACAGAAGCGGCAGATTTCCCTGGCAGCAATGCTGACAGGCCAGCAGGGCAGTGCACTTACAGTGCTGCGTGGGCCAAGATGGGGAGCTCACCAAACACGTTAGTGCAGGGGCAGCTCAAGACCTTGCAATTGAAATAAGAGCAAGTCCTGAGGCTTGCAGCTCAGCCCACAATGGATGACACTCCAGAGGCTAAGAGACTGTGGGAGGGACTCTATTTTCAGTCAGCTCATCTTTGCTCTTTTTCCAAAAGAGATCACAAGCATGAATAGTTTATCCCTTTCTCTTTCTTGACACCTGCAAACTTAGCAAAAGGGTCATAGCTTCACCCTCTCAGCCGAGCTACTGCTTCTCTGACTGCAGCACTGACTATTGGTGAGAAGGTAAAGTCTTCAGGAGCATGCATCTGGTGTCTTCAGCAGGCACCTCTGGCAGAGACAATGAGCATCTTGCAGGTCTATAGTATTCTCATGGAAATTTGGACACAGTAGCACCTTCTTCCTGATAGCTGCAGGTCATCTGATGTTTTAAGCATCCTCAGGAAGTGGGAAAGCAACAAGCACAGATAGAGACACTGTTCTCAATTTCTTGTTAACACGTCAAAAAGATCAGAGTGGGTGGGATGAGGGAGATGTATTTCTCCTAATAGGCAGAGTTAGCATAAAGGACTGTTTGCATTCATTTAAGACATGAGTTCTGTTGTTCTTTTCTTAATTGTGACGCTAGGGTAGGATGAATCGCTACTTTAAAGCTATTAATAAGATGGATAATGTCTTAAATCTCTTCTCCATTAAAAAAATTATGATGTAGGTAAGAAATTGGCAGAAAACCTACAATTAAAAACAACAACAAAAAGACACAAACATAGAACAGTTTGCGTTGGAAGGGACCTTAAAGATCACCTAGTTCCAACCACCCTGCCATAGGCAGGCTATTCAAAGCCCTATCCCATCTGTCTTAAAACACATCTATTTACAAAGCATCCACAACTTCCCTGAGCAACCTCTTCCAGTGCCTCACCACCCTCAGAGTGAAGAACTTCTTCCTAATTTCTCATCTAAATTTACCCTCTTTCAGTTTAAATCCATTACCTCTCACCACTACACTCCCTGACGAAGACTCTCTCCCCATCTTTCCTGTAAGCTCCCTTCAACTACTGGAAAGCCACTATAAACAACCCCAACTCTCTCAGCTTGTCCTCATAGAAGAGGTGTCCCAGCCCTCTGATCATCTTTCTGTCCTTCCTCTGGATCGACTCCAACAGGTCTATGTCTTTCTTATGCTGGGGGCTTCAGAGCTAAACACAGTACTCCAGGTGGGATGTCACAGGAACAGAGTAGAGGGGAAGAATCACCTCCCTCGACCTGCTAGACACACTTCTTTTGATGCAGCCCAGGACATGTTTTGCTTTCTGGGCTGCACTCACATATTCATGGCGCATGCTGAACTTTTAATCAACCAATACTCCCCAATCTTCCTGCTCAGAGCTGCTCTCAATCCATACTCTGCTAAGCCTGTGTTTGTGCTTGGGATTGCTCTGCCCCAGGTGCACTTGGCCTTGCTGAACTTCATGAAGTTGACGTGGCCCACCTCTCAAGCCTGTCAAGGTTCCTCTGGATGGCAGCCCTTCCCTCTAGTGTGACAACCACACCACATAGCTTAGTGTCATCTGCAACCTTGCTGAGGGTGCGCTTGATCTCATTGTCCATATAGCTGACATAGATGTTGACTAGCACTGGTCCCAATACATATCTCTGAGGAACACCACTTGTCACTGGTCTCCACTTAGACATCAAGCTGTTGACCACAACTCTTTCAATGCAACCACCAAGAGCTTGATTAGGGACAACAAGGGTCACCACGGTGAACAGCATGTCTAAAGGCGGACCTCATAGTCCTGCAGGTATTAATAAAATAAGAAGTGCTGGTTTTATCTACTTAGGCCTTTACAAGCTTTTACTACCAACTGCTCAAGCACTTTCCAAGCCAATGCTAAGCTTTCCAGAGCTACAGCAGACTAAAAAGACCTTACAGAATGGAAAAAAGCATGAAGAACATACATTTCCAGAGAGCATCACCACACTGTGCACAAGAAGAAATGCCTCTACAAGGGAGGCGAACTTGGATTTGGCCCAGCTGACCAGCTCCTGTACAGAGCTCCCGCGTAGAGTTGTGGCAGCAGTGTCCCAGCAGAACTATCTCCACAGTTCCCAGAAATGTAGCACAACTGGAAGTGGACTGGGGCTGCTCCTGGCACAGGACAGGTAAGAAGACAGAGCCACATGGCCAGGGGACTCTGACCCTTCTTCTTATAGGAATACAGTGGGAGGGGCAGGAGCAAATACTCCCTCCTGAAGGATATTTCCCCCATTAGTACTCCCTACTCTCAGATCCATCTCTTGCTAGACTGGCTTTCCAAGATCAGTACAGGACAAAAAAAGCGTGCAAATACGTCATTTCACGCTTCCCATGCAAAATGTCTTGTTGTTTCTCCCATTCATGATGCAAGAGGCTTAGCTAAGGATGTAACACGTGTAGCTTTAAATACCTACTTAATTCATGCTCAGAGCAGAAGCTGTTAGAAGGCAATTTTCCTGACTGGAAGGAGGGGGAGTTAGGATTCAGGAAACCAAGAACTGGGGTTTATTCTCATCTCTGTCAGAGATTCCCACATGTAAGTCAATCCCCACAGCCCAAAAGGCTGTTATCATCTTATTGACCATATTTATTTAATGATACATGCATCTTTCACAGTAAAGAAAGGATGGCACACTGATGATTGATATATGGAATATTTTCTTTGTAAAACACAGCCTAGCGAAGAAGTGCTGACTTTTGAACAGGAAAAGAGCCAATTCTTGAAGGGAAAAAACTCAGCACTTAGAGATACAAATACCGTTAATGAAGCCTGACAGAAAGAGGGGACACAAAAAATAAGCATAACTTAACTCTATAGTTTCAAGTAGAATTTTAAAAATAGAACTCATTCAGAAAAGATAAAATTAAAAATAACAATAGATTTAAAAATAAAACAACTGTCTCACAAAAACCTTGGGTATCTATAGAGAGCTGTGATAAAAAATTAGATTTATATTCATTTTTTATGGCTTAGCATAAGCAAGGAATAGAAAGCAAAACTGTAAATCTTTCTAGACAAGACTGCAACCAAGGAGACTGAGGCTCTGTGCAACAGTCCCAACTGCAAACATACCTTCAAGATGAACAGGAAAATGTTGGTGGCTATTCGACACCCACCAGTTGTGCTTACGGACAGAAAAATCTAAGTTTTCTTCCATTTCAGTTTGGAGTCTATGAGAGCTGGGACAGGAAGAGATCCAACCTGACTTTCATGTTGACTGGCAGCCACTGATTTAATGTTTGTTCTTGATCTACAAAAGAACAGGTCAAAAAAGACTCTAACACCAAGCAGTCAATGTATATAGGCAAGCCGCAAAACTGAACTAAAAGTATGAAACTAAAATGAATACTTCTTGGGCTTTTAAAATCCACATATCCAAGTTCTCTTCTCCATCCAGAATGACATGGAGTATGAAATTTCTTCCCCAAATAAAAACTAACCCTGATCTCCAGAAAATTCCCCTACAGAAGATGCATTTCTGATAAACAAGCTTAAGGTGGGAGATGTAAGAAAAATTAGCTAAAAAAAGGTGGAAAAAAATTATTTATCTCAGCCCTCAAGTCTTCACCTTCTGACAGTGCCAAGCCTAAAGATGAAAACCCACGGTATTCAAAATAACCATGGCTAAACAGAAGGAAAGCTTCACAGAAAAAGTTCATTCCAGTCAATCTTTGTTTACCTGAGTATTCCATTGAAACCCATGAGGTTATACTGGCATTAACAGCACTGGCATTTCAGTAAAAAACCTCTCCTTTTGCCTGGTCTCTTGCATTTAGTCTGTAAGTCAGATACCTTTGTCAGAAACAAAAACGTGTCAGAGAGCAGCAGGTTTATCTTACTTCAGTGGCCCATCTAAAGCAAAGAGAGAGTGAGGGTGGCCAAAGGGAAAAATTACTAATGCTACAAAAGTGAATCTAAAAGAATATGATATGAAATCCCAAAGTACTGAACAAGATGAGCTCCAGCCACTTCACTACGGCTTTGGGCTTTAGCTGCCATTTCTTATCCTCTGTATTTTGTGTCCTTTCTTTCTCTGTTCTCCAATGGAAAGAGTACCTGTGTTATTTGGACATGGGGACTGGTGCTTAGCAGCATTTACAGCCTGAGCTATCCTCATCAGCATGGTGTCCAAGACTGTTCCTATGTGCTGCAAATTCTAAATAGGAGTCAAAATTGTTTGAGGCACAGCACAGCCAATAAGAACAGTGAAAATCACTCCTTGGTTACCACAAGCTCTACATTAGCATATTTTTAGGGAAGGGAAAAAAAAAAGTAACCCCAAAGCAGCGCCTATCCAGTAAGAAATACATTTTTGAAAGTCTACAGAATTTAGTCCAGATCAAATATGTTTTCACCACAAGACTTTTGTTTAAAAATGATAAAGCAAACCAGCAGTCAAACAAAGAGGAACTACAAAAACCTGGGATTACAAATGAACTACTGACCTCCTTCCTACACATGCACAACCTCAGAAGAGATGTTGACTGTGAAGTTGCAAGGGGAGGTGAGAAGGAGGGGGCAAGGATATAGCATCAAAACCCATACTACCCCCCCCCCCCCCC
>WEIS01027323.1:0-28503 GCA_013389965.1 Todus mexicanus
AACTTTCCTCATCCTTTTTTATTCAAACTTGAAAAGGTCTATATTAAATGCCAGTATTTTTTTTCTTTCCAGGTTGCCATTAATGTGCAGGAGAGTTCAAAGAGGGGGAGATCATAACAACTGACCCAGAATACACAAGGTTTCATAGAAAAGGGTCAATCTTTTGATGAGTTCCTGAAAAGTTCCTGTTTAATCACAGCAGAGAAACAAAGGCTACCTTGTCCTTCACAATGCAGTTCAGTTCTTTCTGCAGCTCCAACACCAGCCGCTCAGAGGCTGCCAGTTTCTCAGCCATGTCCATGACCTTGTTTTGCAGCTCTGTGTTCTCCTACAGACAAAAGAGAGAAGATTGTCTTCATGCTGTGGGTCCTCACATCACAGGGCGGGTTCATCAACCACAGACCTTCAGCAGGAAGCTGTAAAACAACCGGCACATCAGCATGCCAAACACAGCACAGCTCCGAGGTGGCCCTGCTTTGGGCAGCACACTGCTAATACACACCACATGGGCCGGGGTTTGGCTTGTCTCTCCAAAGGACAGACAGACATAGGAGTGGGTTTTTGCAGGATAAGAGTTAGACAGTCCCACAGGCTTGTCTCTACCTCTGCTTCACAAAACCATGGTTTCACTCACAGCCAACAAAAGCACCAAGTCCTGAGCTATCTCTGTCTGTACTTCTACACTGAACAGCACTGGCAAAATTCCAGACACGTGGACACCATTGTCTCTGCCTTTGGCAAGGTGCATGGTACAATTTTAGCCTCAGCCATCAGATGTTCAAATGTTATTAAGGGCCAAACCACTCCCAACAGACAACCTGTGGATTTAATAATGTCATGGCAAGGGGACAAGCGCTGTATTTAGTTCAGTAGTATGGATGTGGCTGATGATTTTTTTGCATAAAACTCCTGTCCTTCCCCGAAAGAGCAACAAAAGCCATCCCTCTTTGTCACCACTTCTGTTTTGCCTTCTCTGAAATGAAGATGTTTCACTTAGATCAGTTTTACTTACCTTCATTGTGTGGTTCAGTCTCTTTTGTAGGCTCGCCTCTTTGCCATGGAGGAACTGTGTATCAGCCTCCATCTTCACTCGGTGACTGACCACTTCCTGCAAAAGCAGCTCTTTAGCCTCTATTTCTGCCTGAAAATTCCTGGGGGAAAAAACCAACATGGTTGGGGCACCCAGAGCGTGTTCACAAATGGCCATGAGGTCCAGGCACCCCTTCTCACCACAAGCAAAGCAGATGAGAGCTTGGTTGGAGGGATGATGGGACCGTAGGGGCACAGGAGGGGCCTTCAGAGACTTCTCTGCCACTGACACAATGGCAAAACAAGTGGGAGAGCCATAAAGGGAGACAGGACAGGAGGGAGAGGCTGCAGGCACCCACAGGAAAACTACTTTCCCTGCTCCACCAACAGGACGCCTCCTACTTGAGCTTGATCTGGGCGTGCTTGAGAGCGGTGTACTGCTCATCCAACTCCCTGCCAAGCTGCAGACAGCGTCTCTCCACTTTCTCCAAGTCCAGCCTCGCCTTGTCCCTCTCTCTAGCAATCTGCCTCACCTGGATCCTGCAAGCACAGCAAGAAGTGCATTAAGAGACGTCTCACGCACCCCACAGAAGAGCCCTCCTCACAGGAAGCAGCACCCTTACCTGAGGCGCTGCAGTTTGTATCCGTATGAGGTGACGGCTGCATGCTGACACCTGTTCCTGGGGACCGTGAGCGTCTCGTCCAAAGCTGCAGGCAGCTCTGTCAGGCTCACCTGTTCCTCCGTGCTGCTACTCAGCCTCTGCAAGGACAGCACAGACTGAAGTCACTTCCCCCCTCTTCTAACAGTGCCAACAGGACTTCTGTTGTTACACCATCTGAACACCCTCCAGTCTTTCAAAGATCTCCTGCCATCTCACAGATGGGCCTAGCTCACATCCACCCCAGATTTTCCTGACCCTAGGGATGGCCAAACCTTACCACCCCATCATGAACCTGACTGCTAGTGGTTCTATGATCCCAGATGGCTACTTGCTGAAAGGCCTTGCTGCTCACTTCACCCACCACCACAGGTCAAGGTAGCACCAGAGACCTTGAGGATCTCCTCTAAGTTCTTCCAGGGCTCAGATGGCAATGGTAAGTTTAGGCTTGACAAATCTAACGCCATTGCTGATGCTGGAGAAGAGATGTGGGCCCACGCAGCTTGGCAGAAAGGATGGACTGCTTCCCTGAGCACTCCTCTGACACTGAGGGAAAAAACAGCAGAGGTAAGTCAGTGGGGCAAAACTGGCAGACAAAAACTGACAGCTTTTTATACTGAAAGGAAACTCCAGATACACCATCAATATTGAAGAACATTCTAAAAACAAGCCCACAGTACCAGGAGAGAGATTGCTCTGAGCACCCTTAAGACAGGCACAAGAAACACATTGACAGGCACAGGCCAGCACTTTGGTCTCCCTGCTAACCCATGAAAACTCAGTATCCACAGAAGGACCAATGTGGAATGTTACATAGCATCAGACGGTCTTGTGAAAACTGTCAGGGGGGGACTGCCAGCCAACGTTTTGTCTGATCTAGGAAAATTTGTTTGATCTATCTAAAATACCTGATTAATGTTTATAAAGTAGGTACAGTGTGAGTGTCAGGAGGATGGAGCCAGGCTCTTCTCAGTGTTGCCCAGTGTTAGGACACGGGGCAATGGGAGCAAGCTGGAGCATAGGAGGTTTTGTGTAAATATAAGTAAAAACTTTTTCACGGTGAGAGTGACAGAGCACTGGAACAGGCTGCCCAGAGAGGCTGTGGAGTCTCCTGTGGAGACATTCAAAACCCACCTGGATGCATTCCTGTGTGACCTTATCTAGATGATCCTGCTCTGGCAAGGGGATTGGACTAGCTGATCTTCTGAGGTCCCTTCCAACCCTTAACATTCTGTGACTCTGTAAAATTGAGTTGAGGTTTGGAAGAAGCCTATCTTCAAAGAACCGTTAGCTCAAAGTCTTAAGCCAAAAGAACCTGAAACTTTTTTTTTTTTTCTTTTGATCTGCTTTGCTCAGGATCCTGGAGGGAGCCGTACTGGCTGGCAGGGTAATCAGAGATTCACTTCCACCTCAGTGCATTAAAGTGCAGTGACTTTAAAAGTGTTTGCAAATTCCTTTCCAGTCCTTGGAATTAAAAGTACTAAGGAGAAAGAAGTATTTTACATCAAACAAAGAAAATGTGGAAGAAAGCTTGCTCCATGCACTAAAAAGGGGGCAACTTGAGTCAGAAGAGGTGCAGAGATGTCAGCACTTCTAAAGCCGGTGTTAGAACTGGTGTGATCTTTCCTCTCTGCTAGGATACATATTCCTCTCACTCTCATAAAAAGATGAGGCTGGACAGCCCTCTGTTGTTCTGTTTTGCCATCCCACATCACCTGTACAGGGTTTGCTCCTACTCAGGCAGCTCCCAAGGGAGCCTTTCAGTCACCATGCAGTGGCTGAAGTCCAGACCATACCCAAAAACTGACCAAGTGGAAAACTCTCCCCTAGACATCATCCTCAGAAGCCCAACTAATGTCTATTACATCACCCCTTTCTGAAACAAAACATCTTGGCCTGAATTGTTCTCAGTAGAATCCATTCTTTAGCCTCTTTTTTTTGCAGGGAAATGGATAGAGGAGCCTTTCTAAATGTGATGGCTGGATTTTGTTTGGATTCCCTGCAGGATATTGTAGAAACATCAAACACAAAAGAACTGCCCTGTGTAGGGAACTGGGAATGACTTATGTTTCCTTAGCCAAAGTTAATGGAAATCACCTCCAAGGAGCTGCAGATCAAAGCCATCAACTATAAACCTTTTAAGACAGCTTTCTGCCTTCCAACTTAATTCCACAAAGTGCTGAGTCTTGGCTGCTTGAGAGACATTGACGTACCTTGGAAAATGGTGGTCGTTTGGCTGAAAAAGCCAAAGTGCAACCCTCAAAGTTCACCCTTCCATCTCTATCCTTTTCCAGTTTAGGCAATAAATCTTTGAGTTCCTAAAAAATGAGTAGTACAAGAGGAGAAACTCACCAGCTGCAGGAACACAGCTTGAAGCATCCAAACAGCTTCTTAAATTAAATCCCATCTTTTTTAGAGTGTAAATGGAACGCAATTAAAAAACGCTTTTTGGAAATTCACACTGCTCTATTTCGATGCACACTCCTCTCCACAGTCTGAAATATAAGCCCCAGAAGTTGCAGGCTATGTCAGGCTTCCAGATGAAAACACAGCACACATCAGCCAGCCTAAAAACTGCCTCCCCACAACTCTCTGTGAAACCATATTGTGAGGACCAAGACCCCAGTATCTGTTTTCACCCGTGTAAAAACCATGGAAGAGCACAGCCAATGTCACTGACAAGGTGAACAAGGATGAAGGTGACCAAGGAGCATCACTCCTCTGCCACAAACTCACTCAGGCATGTCAGCACCAAGCCACCTTCCTACATTCCGCCACAAGTCTCTGAGGATCTCTAGCACATCCTCTCCCAATGGCTTGCCAATAAGTTGCAGCAGAGGGAGAAGGGAACCCATCATACCTTGTGCCTCCAGCATTCACAAGAGCTTTAACACTTTCAGCCTGTTTGCCTTCAGGTTCTGTAGTAAGAAAAATGAGAAAAGGGCATCAGTCACAGCCTGCCCCAGGGCAGAGGTCACACACTCCAAACCTGTTGGCTTCTGGCACATCTGCTCACAACTAGAATGCGAACAACCCCGTGTGGCACCCAGCCTGACCCACCCAGGCACCTAAAACACTGGAAGTGTTTGTGGGTTTGCAACGATTTCATTTTACCAGGTCAAACACTTTAGCTCCGGACTCAACTCAGCAGATGGCCCCGCCAAGCAGAAGAAAGCCTTTTCCAGCAGAAGTTTAAGGGTTTGTTCAGAGATCAGCCCAAGTATCCAGGGTACCCATGGCAGGAGGAGGGTTAAATCTGCTCTCTGTTCAAGGATGAAAAAAAAAAGATTGCAGTAGGAGAGCAAGCGGGCAAGTTGGAAGGTGCAAATCCTGCTGCAATCATAGAATGTTAGTGGTTGGAAGAGACCTCAAGAGATCATAAAGTCCAACCTCCCTGCCAAAGCAGGATCGCCTAGGGCAGGCCACACAGGAATGCATTCAGATGGGTTTTGAAAGTCTTCAGAAAAAGAGACTCCATAGCCTCTCTGGGCAGTCTGTTTCAGGGCTCTGTCACTCTCACAGTGAAGAAGTTCCTCCTCATGTTGAGGTGGAACTTCCTATGTTCAAGCTTATACCCATTATTCCTTGTCCTAGCGGGTGCAGCATGCCCACACCCAAATCCTCTGGCCCAAACGCAAACCCAGGGACCCGGCTCTGCGAAAACTGGATTCCAGCTGCACGCAAGACACGGACAGTGAAATGGAGAAGCTGAAGAAAGGCAGAGCAAAGCATGGTTCTCTCAGGAGAACATCTACCTCTCATTCAACTGCGTCGCCTCCGCTCAGGTTTGCAAACCAAACCTCGTTTGACACCCCTGGGCTTGCAGAAGGGGGTGACAAGGCTCTGAGAGCCACCAACTCCCCTTGCCTAGTGCCTGTGGGGCACTCGCTGCACTCTTGGCTGTCACACGGGCAGGGCAGGACAGGGCAGGCTGTGCATACAGGTGTTCCCTCCAGGGGGGTCAGCCCATTTTCACAGACACACACAGACAGACAGACAGACACACACAGACACAGAGACACACAGACAGAGACACACGGACACACACAGACACACAGAGACACACACACGGACACACACAGACAGACAGATACACTTCCACACAGGCACACAGACAGACAGACACATACACACACAGAGACAGACACACAGACACACAGAGAGACACAGACACAGACACAGACACAGACACAGACACAGACACAGACACAGACACACACACACACACACACACACACACACACAGAGAGACACAGAGACACCCTCTCCCCGCCCCCTCCTCCNGCAGCGAGCCATCAAGCAGATCATCAAGGGCAGGGACGTGATCGCCCAGTGAGTGAGGCCGACGGGGGGAAGGGAAGGAGGGCGGGGGGGAGCTGGTGGGCAGCAGGGAGGTCGGTGGTATCCGGAGGTGTGTTAGAAGGGATGTGGTCAGTAGGTCGAGAGAGGTTCTCCTGCCCCTCTACTCCACCCTGGTGAGGCCACATCTGGAGTGTTGTGTCCAGTTCTGGGCCCCTCAGTTCAAGGAGGACACAGAACTGCTGGAGAAGCCACTGAGATGGTGAAGGGAGTGGAACATCTCCCTTATGGGTAAAGGCTGAAGGAGCTGGGGCTCTTTAGCTTGGAGAAAAGGAGACTGAGGGGTGACCTCATTAATGTTTATAAATACGTAAAAGGCGAGTGTCAGGAGGATGGAGCCAGGCTCTTCTCGATGTCATCCAATGATAGGACTTGGGGCAGCAAGTGTAAGCTGGAACACACTTAAATATCGACTTAAATATAAGAAAAAACTTCTTTCCAGTGAGGGTGACAGAACCCTGGCACAGGCTGCCGAGGGGGGCTGTGGAGTCTACTTCGCTGGAGACAAATGTTCAAAACCCACCCAGACAAGTTCCTGTGTGACTTGATCTAGGTGATCCTGCTCTAGCAGGGCCATTGGACTAGATGATCTTTCGAGGTCCCTTCCAATCGTAACATTCTGTGATCAGTCAGTCACACTTTGAGCTGGAGCACCTCTCCTGTGAGGGCAGGCTGAGGGAGCGGGGGTTGTTCAGTCTGGAGAAGAGAAGACTTCGGGGAGACGTAATAACGACCTTCCAGTATCTGAAGGGAGCTTGTAAGAAAGCTGGAGAGGGGCTGTTTGCAAATGCCTGTACCAAAAGGACGAGAGGCAATGGTTTTAAATTGGAAAAGGGGAGATTTAGATTGGACTTTAGAAAAAAGTTCCTTACTGTGAGGGTAGTGGAACATTGGAAAAGGTTGTTGAGGCCCTATCCTTGAAGACATTCCAGGTGAGGCTCTGAGCAACCTGCTCTAGTTGAAGATGTCCCTGCTCCCTGCAGGGGGGTTGGACTAGGTGACCTTCAGAGGTTCCTTTCAACTCAAATGATTTTATGACTCTATAATTTGTCCCCAACTCTGCTGTGCAGCAGCCCAGGACCAGCGGTGACATTGCCTCATGAGCAACAGGGGTGAAATTGGCCAACTTGCATATCGGCTGTTACCCCAGCAGTTGTTAATGTCAGAACCGATTAGGATTTGGTCTGTTCCTGTAATAAAGGTTCAGCCCAGGTATTCAGTGTCCTCAGGGAATAGGGCTCTGAGACTCTCGGGGATGTTTTCCAGCAAAGCCATGGAAATACAGAGACAGCAGCAGTCTTAATCGAAGGAAGAAGTAAGCAGAAGAAAATCTATCATGTCTTTAAGATTTCTTAAGGAGTAAGTAAGCTAGAGCTGGGGACCCTGCAGCAGAGTGCTCTGCCGCTGATACTGTAGGTCTCAAAGCTGTTTGTCTGGAGATCATGCCGTGATCATTGGCAATATTAACTGCTTCGCAATGAAGAAAAGAGCAGAGGGGCAGAATGTATATCGAAACTGGCTATATTTTGTCTAGACACCCAGAATATTCACCAAACGTCTGTTTCTCAGGTCACAGTCAGGAACAGGAAAGACTGCAACATTCTCCATCTCTGTTCTGCAATGCCTGGATATACAGGTAAATTCATAGCACATGCTAAACATTATTTTTAAACTGAATCAGTAGAGTCACCGTAAAACCTTCATTATTAGATTGAATAAATGAAGCTTTACATTGAAATCTTTTAATTATGGGCAGTAAACCTCGAACAAGTTTCTGACTGAAAATTTCACCACAAACAAACTGACCGTTAAACACACCCTGGCAAAATAGGTTCAGGTAGAATCTTTATAAGTTGGTCTTAACAGCACCAGCAACCTGAACAGTTGGCGCACATCGCATAGAATCAAACTCTAGATTTTTGACATTTGCTTTTCTTCTATCATGCGTATCGCGTCCACCGTTGATGTGTAGATGATGTTGAATAAAGTGATTTTTGGTGGGCCAGTACCCTCTTAAATAAAACCTAGATAGTTGTTACTTTGCTTCATCCTCCAGCCTCCTAATATCACCCCCAAAACCAGATAAAAAGCTCTAACACCTATAGACACCCACGAGCAACCTCTACTTGGAGAAACTTCGCTAGCAGTGCATAGTGGGTACTGTCAAGACAAACGATGTGTGCTTGTGGCGGGTGACTCCTACAGGGCGCTGAGGCTCTTACCTGCTGACCTGACAGGGAGTCACGAGAGCTGTGCTGCCTCCCAGGACTTAAAATACAAGACACTGCCAAGAGAGTGCCACAACTTGTCAAGAGCACTGACTGCTATCGCTGTTACTCTTCCTTGTGGGCATGGAACAGGCTGCCCAGAGAGGTTGTGAAGTCTTCTTCCCTGGAGACTTGCAAACCCCCCCTGGACACTTTCCTGTGCTGCCTGATCTAGGCAAACCTGCTTTGGCAGGGGGGTTGGACTAGATGATCTCCGGAGATCCCTTCCAACCCCTGCCATTCTGTGATTCACCTGTCACAGTGTGGGGACACAAATGCTGCACATTCTAAATGGAAAGCTCAGCTCTTTGTGTCATTACTGTGAAGCTCTCATAGTGTTTTTCAAATGTGACACTTTAAAACGTTACCTTGGAATCCTTGTGCAGTGCAAGGTTTTAAACTTCGTATGTTTGGTTCAGATTACGCAATTTAATTTTTTTTTCTAGTCTCCACTTTTGTTATTGTTTTCAGAAATTAGGTGTGGTGGGTTAACCTTGGCTAAGTGCCAGGTACCCACCAAGTTCCTCTATCACTCTCCCGCTGCCCAGTACACACACCTCCCTCAACAGAACAAAGGGGGAAGGGAATAAGATGGAATCAACTCGTGGGATATGATAAAGGCAGTTTAATGAGAAAATTAGAAAGCAAAGCCACGCGCGCGAAGTGAAGCAAAGCGAAATATATATTTTAATCTCTACTTCCCATAGCAGGTGATGTTCGGCCTCTCCCAGGAAGCAGGGCTCTGATACGCGTAATGGTTGCTCGGGGGACAAATGTCTTCTGACACGAATGCCCCCCCCCTCCCGTTCTCCTCAAGCTTTTATACCTGAGCTGACGTCAGATGCTATGGAATAGCTCTTTGGACAGTTTGGGTCAGCTGGCCTGACTGTGTCCCCTCCCAAGATCCCATTCACCACATCCCCCTGGTGCTGTGCCAGCCCTGCTCAGCAGCAGTCACAACGCCGGTGTCTCTATCAAGCTATGGGGACACTAACTCCTGCCCAGCCAAACCCAATACCTTAGGTTGGAACAAAAAATGAGCTATCAAGGAACTGCTTAAGTGCCGTCTCATCATAAGTAACTTAAGAGGCTGCTACTGTGTAAATACTCTTGGGTGAGGCAGCGCTCTAGGTGTATTGACCCTTGCAAACACTGGGCTTTAGCACAAAATTCTACAATTGATCTTTCAGACATGACATTGCAGAGTCCTATGGGATACGTAATCACTGTTACGCTTGGATACCTGTGCTGGGATTAACTGCCCTGTGATCCCTTGTTTTAATCAGGTTCGCGAGACCCAGGCCTTGATCTTGGCACCAACTCGGGAGCTGGCTGTGCAGATTCAGAAGGTAGGAGTGTTCAAATCTCTGTAAAGCACTCGCAGGTTCTCAAGCCAATTCTCAGGTGTTCCCCAGCTCAAAGTGCAGTTTCTGCTTTTTATTCCTGAAAGGAATAAGAAATTCTGATAAAAGGGCTGTTTTGCTCATCTGCACTAAGTCCATTCTTGCTTACTTGGGCACGTTGATTAGCAAATGGTTTTATGCATGTCTAACTGATTTTTTAAAGACAGCACTTTTAAAGCGCTTGTGATCCCTGAGGAACTGAGTTCCCAGTGTTAAAAAGCTGTTGAGGAGGTTGGAATAACAGTCGTGAAAAAAAAAAATTCCTCTAACTACTTGTGCGTACATCTCAAAAAACCCCACTGTATGGCTTTGCAAACCTGCATCTCTTCAGAAGTACCAACTGCAGGAGAGCTCAGTTAATTTAGCCTTTTCTTTGTATCGACACAGGGTCTTCTTGCTCTGGGAGACTACATGAACGTCCAATGTCATGCTTGCATCGGAGGGACCAATGTGGGTGAAGATATCCGAAAACTGGATTATGGGCAGCACGTTGTTGCTGGCACTCCAGGCCGTGTGTTTGGTAAGGAGATGGTGGGAGGTTACATCACTTCCAGCTTCAGACCCCGAGTTGAGCCATGGAAACCTCCTGCAACTTTTGTGTGCTTAGATTTGAAATAGCATGAAATTGAAATAGCATAATACGAAGTGTAACAAGGTAAGAACTTACAGCAGTAATATCTGAAAAAGACTAGAGAGAAATCAATGGGGGTAGTATTTGCATTTTCTCTGTTTATGTTTGGCTTTTCATTGTTGAAGTGGTTTTTACATGATGGAGGGGAACAAAGAGTGTTCTTTGAGGAGAAGATATTACAGTCCCGGGAAATACTTCACAACCTCAGAGGAGACAGGAGATGGGTGTGTTTGAATGTCAAAGTTAGGTCCACATTTTCTATGTACTGGCCCTTACACCCTCTTTGTTAAATCAGGTGCATTTAGAGCTGGTACTTTTTGGTTTCATTGCTTTTCTGTCACAGTGTTAACAAATTACACACAGCCACGCACTCTTCCAAAGAGATTGTGGATTTGCCCAGTCCGTTAATGCAAGTTCCTGGAGCATTTTGCATTTTCACATCTGGCTGCAGTTACTGTGGGAGACTGGGTGACCTGTCCTGTGCAGCTAGTAAATAGCAGCCTGCCGTTTGGACCCTTCAAGCTTCCCTGCTGTCAGTGCTCCCTTAGCTGGGCTGCAGAGAATGCCCCCTGAGGTTGCAGGGTACAGTGGGCACACCGTGGCTTTTGGGTTTGCCTTCCATCAACCAAACACCAGTACCTGTTGGGAAGTACCTGCCCCTCTTCCACCAGGATGCCCTGAAAGCGGCAGGCTGTGTAGGCTCGCTTGCTTTCAGAGGCTTTTCAGCTCACAAAGTAAAATCTTACAGATATGATTCGTCGTCGAAGTTTAAGGACTCGTGCCATCAAAATGCTGGTTTTGGATGAAGCAGATGAAATGCTTAACAAAGGTAAAACTTTTGTCTGCCTTTTACTTTCTTTCTCCTCAGCTCTTTGAGATTCCGGAGTGTCCCAGCTGGCAGTCCTGCTTCTAAAAACAATTTGTTTTGCCAAAGTTAGATGTTATAGTTAATTATAGGCTGCACCAGATTAAACTACTTAATGTGCCTTGTCTGATTTAGTTCTAGTGTCCTTTTCAGTAGTTACAAATTCTTGAGCACCACCTTTTATACTGCAATGTGTACAACGGCCACATTGTAGTGGGTTAGGGAAAATGAGGCGGAGCTGAGCAATAATGTGACACTGGCTTTGAGTTACTGATTCACTCTGTGATGTTCCTCTCACAGCACAGGCCCAGTACTGAATTCCAGATCAAATTGTGAATCAGCAAGGAATCTGGGAGAAAGGTGTGCTAACTGATCTCTGCTGCTTCGTTTGCCTTGCAGGTTTTAAGGAGCAGATCTATGATGTCTACAGATACTTGCCTCCAGCTACACAGGTGGTCCTGATCAGCGCCACTTTGCCTCATGAAATTCTGGAGATGACCAACAAGTTCATGACAGACCCCATTCGCATCTTGGTGAAACGGTGAGTGGGTTTCCAAGGAAGAACGGGAGCTCATTGACTTGATCCAGCCCTGGGCAGTTAAACAGTATTAACTGATTTAAAGGTTCAGGTCTGTCTCACATTCCTTCTCACCACTGCAGTTTGCATAGCTGTTTGCAGACATCCACACATCCTGTTTTCCAGCAGAGGCCAACTTGTCTCTCTGACTTCCTCCAGTTCTTTTTGCTGACTGCCCCCTGCCCCTTCATCCTCCCCATGAAAAGCAGTCTCTTCTCCTGGAAAGCCATTTTTCACACCTACTCAATTCCTGTGCTCTTCCAGAGGATTTTTGCAAGCCTTATCTGTTAATTTGCTATTTTATAGCAAGCGAAAAAAGCCTTGAGCTGACTGATCCTGAATGCCCTTGGAGGTGTGGCATATGCATGGTGGTGTCACAGGTCCTCATGGCCTGGAACTCAGCAGGAGGCAAGAGGATTAAGTGCAGGCAGCCTGACAGGAGGAGCCTCCTTCCTGCCTGATTTCTCTCACTGCCCCGTTTACCTTTTTTCAGTCTCTCTTGTCAAGAAGCTCGTATTAAACATAAGAACAGAAATATTTCTCTGAAGCTATCTAGCTGAGAGGGTGCCCCAGTTTTAGTCTCTGTTGCATGGGTTATGTTCAAGGCTGTTCTTGGAGCAGACTCCTCCAGGGACTTTCCAGAACGCCTTGGACTTGTGTGTAGACCCAGGAACTGAGAGCACACAGGGCAGAGGTTTCATCTGTCTGCTGAAGCACACCTGGTCCTCCTAACTGCACTGTATGTATTCACCTACTTGTGTCACGCTGTAGCTGTTCTTGTTCCCTGCAGTGATGAGTTGACTCTCGAAGGAATCAAACAGTTTTTCGTGGCTGTGGAGAGGGAAGAATGGAAGTTTGACACCTTGTGTGATCTCTACGACACACTCACAATCACCCAGGCTGTCATCTTCTGTAACACCAAGAGAAAGGTACAGCTGCCATCAGATGGGCATGTTACTTTCTGAGGGTGACTTAAAGGAGAACGCTCAAACAAACCTGGTTCAGAGATGGGCTTGTGTCCCCATTTGGGAATAGTTCGCTAACAACAGATATTTAACATCTGTCTTTGGGATGGGCCTAGCTTGAACAGCTAGTTACAGGCAGACCTGATACAGTTGGCAGGAATTGCCTTTTTTAGAGTAGAACTGATTGGGTAAGAATGTGCTTATTCTTCTAATCGCGCATCATCCCTGAAATAAAACCATGCTTTCTGAATAAATTAATTCCTTCCCTTGCAGGGCTCATGGAGCCCTGTATCATATAGCCAGTGCTTTGTAAGGCTTATTGGCTTCCTTTAGCTCCAGAATGCTTGTTAAAGTGCCCGTACCAGCACATGGCTCTACAAACATTATCCAAGCACAACCAGTGCGTCTGGCTGTCCTGAGCAAGACCTAACGCCGGCTGCTTGGCTGTATGCACAGGTAGACTGGCTCACAGAGAAGATGAGAGAAGCCAACTTCACAGTTTCATCCATGCATGGGGACATGCCACAGAAGGAGAGAGAGTCCATCATGAAAGAGTTCAGATCCGGCGCAAGGTAAATGCCTTCAACGGTGTTTCTTACAGCATTGCTGCCTCCAAGCAGGATTTCTTCTAGAGTCTGAAGGGAACAGGCCTCAGAAACCAATAATCCCTCTCCCCTCAGAAGGCCTTGTTCAGCTCAGATTAGGTAGGGCTCTGATTTCCATCTCTGCTGCTCTGGTGTTGCAGGGTTGGGAAATTGCCCCTTAACAAGGAGGGATGCGCATACCTAGGCATTGAATTAGCGTCTTTTATTTTGCTGAAGAGGTTGGGAGTTTGCCACATTTAAAATAAGGATGAAAAATGTTTGGGTTGTCCTCTGTTATAAACTCTTAGCAGCATCATACTCTTTCTGAAAGATCAAAGCTGTCTTGGTACTATCAGTCTTCGTGGAAGTCTGGTGCTGCTGCGCAGGACAGCTTTCCTTGCAGCAAAGGTGTAGATGCTGCCAGTGTTCTGTGGGCTGGGAGGAGCACAGAATAGCAGGAGATGCCCTGTGCTGGAGATGATGACTTCTCAGCTCTTACACCCACATCGTAACTGTCCCCTTCTCTTTGCAGCCGAGTCCTTATTTCAACAGATGTTTGGGCGAGAGGCCTGGATGTGCCTCAGGTGTCCCTGATCATTAACTACGACTTGCCCAACAACAGAGAGCTCTACATACACAGGTAAGCTTGGCCTTCGCGTGGTGGAGTGGAGCTGAATTCCCTTCCCCAAGGTGGCTCCATTCTCTCATTCCTTCTGCCTCCACAGAATCGGCCGGTCAGGCAGATACGGACGTAAAGGTGTAGCAATCAACTTTGTGAAGAATGACGACATCCGCATCCTGCGAGACATTGAGCAGTACTACTCCACCCAGATAGACGAGATGCCCATGAATGGTGAGTGCAGGCCAGCCCCAGCAAAGCTGCTACGCTCCTCCAGTTGGGAACTGGTGTGCTGCATCTGAAAGAGAAATGCCGGATGCTTTGTTTTGCCACGTGCCTCATTCCCAAGCCCAACCCATCTTTGCTTTCCCTGGGCAGGAGCCTGGGAAGAGCAGTAGGTGCACTGTGGCTCTCAGCACCCTTGGTGTATACTTACATTCTCTCATTTTCTTTCATTTCAGTTGCTGATCTTATCTGAAGGTCCACGTTTACCCGGGAGTTGTACAATTTGGTAGCCTCCATCATTCTGTTTTGGACCCACATCCTTTTATCGTATTGTTGACCATGTATGTTCTTGAGTTGGGCTGCACTTGGGAACTTGTGTAAATAATGTCTTTACACCCACCCATGTTTTTAAATAAAAAAAAAAAAGGAAGTTTTACCCCAACCTATGCTTAATTACTTTAACCCAAGATAGTAGCAGGCAAGGAGTTTTGAGATGCTAGCAGGCTTGGCTAGCGCATTGGACACTCAGTATACCTAGGCTCATAACATACAGTTTCCTGTTCCTCAGGCTTTCATTATCACTCCGCCATGCTACCTGGTGTCCTTCTTAGCTTCCTTTAACTCGACTGTAAAGATCAGCCATCTACAGGAAAAAGCCGTGGTCTGCCCCTAGCCTGTTCTAACAATAGAGTTACAAGACAGCCAAAACTTCCCTGATTTTTTTAGGCCTTTCTGGAGCCAGAAAAATCATCACTCATTGCTCCAGCCAAGTATTTCCTTTCCCAAGAAACCTAGGTACTTGAGAAGGCACTTGAAGGTGAGCACCTCTTAACTTGAGGCCAGCTGGAGAAATACGTTTGAATCAGCCAATTTTCCGAAGTAACAGGAAGGGCAAGTAGCTTTTATCTTGTCTCCTTCACCCTTTTGTGTGCCATAGCTTGTTAATCTTCCCAGTCATCTCAGCTGTCCCCCAAAGCATTATGCTCTGTGTATCTACTTTGCTACCTAGCTCTGCTGTATCCTTTTGGACAGAGCTGTACTTACTACTGGCCTGCAGTAAGTTACCAAATTTTACACTGCTTTTTCTGTTAAATTGCTTCTTTTCTTGCTCAGGGAGGCTGGAGGAAGCAAGGTGTTAGTACATCACCAGTTTGCACAGAACTGGAACAGCGCTCAGAGCGCCTTTCCCAAGTCAGCAGCAGTGTAGCCCTGGGTAGACAAAGTGAGTGTCTGTCTCCTTCACGTCCCCCACATATTCTGCTAGCGAGGTTCCTCTCTTCCCGTGTACTCACTCTGTGCACGATCCTGATGTTCTCAACAGTACGTAGGCAAAAGCTGAGGATACCAACCTTTCCTAAGCATACCGAATGTAAGGGCTTGTCCAGTAGAGGTGAGGCTGCTATAGTTTCATCCCCCCGTGGCAACCAGGAGCACGGCTGAGCCAGCATTCCCAGCGGGCACATGTGAAACAGATGCGCGCACCACCCACACAGGTCAACATCAGCACTGACCCAAGCAGCAGCCTCATCCTGTCCTTCTCCAGCTCAGAATGAAGGGCTGTTAGTGACAAATAAACACACACAAGCTCTGGATCCCTCCAGTAACTGGGCAAGGAGGCTCAGTTCATCCAGCAGCTGACACATGGCCCACAGCCCCATTCCAGCTGCTGGTTCGGTCTACGGTTGCACACACCCTCTTGGTAAGGGACCTTCAGACACAGGTTCGTCTATCCTGTAACCGGCCCTTGGAGCCTCCTGTTTCTAGTTGTCTCCAGTAGAGGGAGGCAGACACATTAAAAATGGGCCTCGGTTGAAGCCCGGACCCTCCCAGCTTCGCCTGCACTTCCTGGTCCTTCCAGTTGGCTCGTTCAGCCCGGCGTTCAGAGCTGCTTCACCTCCTGGCTCCCAGGCCCCTTGTCCTACTTACTGACTGTTCTCACACTGACACAGAACTTCGCTCTGCAGTTGCCAACACTTGCTTGCTATTCGCTCCAGGCTCCAGTTTGCTGGTACTCCAAATACACAGCCCCTGTGACCAAAGGTCCCACTCCGGCTGCTGGCACTGAAGACCTCCATGCACACACATGCACATGCAATGGAGTCTCCTCCCAGGAAGAGGGTGAGAAATGGAGTTAAACATATGGCCAGACAAAACCACCCAACTATTGCCACGTGATCAGCCCTTTTTATCCCCTTAGATATTTCCCAAACTTCCTCCCAAAAATCACTTTGGCCACTCCCTTTCCCTACCTTTGATTCCTCCCATAAAATTGGGCGGGTTTGCATTAATTCTGCAAAATCTTGGCCCAGTGTTCAGGAACTCTCCCGCACAATCTGTTTCAGCCCTCTACCAGAAGAGCAGAGCCTGGATAAAGCCTTCCAGCTTCACTGTCCACATCCTGGACAGAATCCTGCTCTCACCATCCCTGCAGGGCATGGCACAGCTTCGAATCCGACTCACATCCTCATGGAGAACGCAAGGAACAGAGGCAAGCACGGCCAAAGAACCTTACGTGACTCCAGTCATTCAGAAGAGATTAATCACCAAAGCATTAGATTGCTTAAATAACAGTATTTAATCTGTACAGTTTGAGATGGTATCATAAAATGCAACATGCCTACCTCATCGTCAGCATCATTCACCTGGAGCTCATCTCCAGAGGGCTGGTAGCCACCACTCCCCAGCAGTTCTTTATGGTACGAAAGTCACAGTGCAATTGCTTCAGTCGCAGGCAGATCATGTCCCTCAACTCAAGAGAGGGGAAACTGATGAAGCTCAAATGTTGATGGAAACTGTTACCATTTAGGAACGCAAAAAAAAATATCCCAGCTACTGCACATGGTCATCTGCAGCTGAAACTGCAGCAGGTACCGTTTAGCTGCCTTTACACTCCGCACATCAGCAAATGCCTCAGTTGATACCAATTTAGCCAAGAGTGAAAAAACCCCAACAAACAGAGCCAGTAACAAGATTTCTGAATGATACAATTGTTGGAGGGCAGAAGCTGACGGAGCAACTCCACAAGTCAAGCAGCGTACTTTAGAACTCCAGGAAGTTCTCCTGTACCGGGAGGGGTTATGAGCTAGACAGATGTCACCTTTCAGAGACAAGCACAAGAGGAACATCAGCTTCAGCAGAAAGCTATGAAGTACAACAGACAATTTGCTCATGTAATTGTCAGGATACGTATTTGACAGAGGTTATGTAGTAGAATACATATGCAAACATCTTTTAAAAATAAGCACAAATTTCATTTCATATATACACAACTGATTTTAATCATGTACTGAAAATAAATTACAGGAAATAACTTTAAAATGCAACAGAAGACGAGAGTTTCACAACAAACATTCCCATTGATTTTCCCAAGGGGGCGAGAGATTGCAGTGCTCGAGGCGGGGAAATATCACAAATATATCAAAAAACTTCAAATTGTTGATGCATTCACACATTTACATGAGCCACAAACATTCCTTTACAGGGACGGCACTTAGCTACCACAGAACCAGGTTTTGCCATAAACTACAAAACTTTGATACAAAATCGTATTTATATATTTATAATTTCATATACATGCCCTATCTGTGATTTCTTAAAAAATAAAAACTAAACACACTGTACAGACAATCCTAACTCATTGCTTGGTAGCTGTAGGCAACATTTTTGGATGGAATTTCTCCCCCAGTAGAATTAATGGCAATATTATATACATGAAGGCTAAACTGCAGAAAGACAGCTCAGTTCTGATATGCACCTCCCTCGGGACCAGGTCTGCAAGTTCAAGGCAAGATACCGTACGCTCTGACCCGCTGTCTGCCTTACACGTCAGTTCTGCCGTCGGTGGCATCAGGAACCAATACATGCATTTGTGTAACACTGGCATAAAAGGCAATAAAGCAAGATATATATATTTTAATGTAGCGGCTCTAATGGCTCCACCAACTCGATACAGTCAATATACAGAAACACTCATTAGAGGCGGCATGGGGATGGTGCGGAGCTGGGAACATTTGGCGAGAGCACACCTTACGTGGGTCTGATCGTTGCACTTCCCTGAAATTCCCTCCTGCAGAGGACAGGTTCCCACTGTAAGCCAGAGATTGCATCAACTCAAACACTGGGGGAAGATCCCTCCCCTCACACACACCCGAACGCACACATGCACGGTTCACCAGGACTAGATGTAAAACACGCTCTCCCTCCCACCCTCAGCGGTCTTCATGGCACCAGTTTGTCTCAGGAGCAGAGCACTGACAAACTTGCTCTTCCCAGGTGATGGCAGCAATCTGTGAAGCCAGTCACACTAAACTACTTCTACAGTTGATTGTAAACTTTGGTTTATTTTTATTTAATTTTTTTTTTTAATTTTTATTATTGAGTTCTCATGGTACAGCAAGCATGTCTAGGATGAGAGGGCAGAGTTGAAGAGGAGATGAACTGTCAGTCTGTCTTTAGTCTGGCATGGTGAGACACCTGCTCGGTCAGGCCTGCTTTGATAGAGTTTTTTACAGACTGCCTCATATGATCCTCCATCAAATTATCACTCATGGGCTTCAACACCTGTGGAATGAGAAATGCGCAAAAGAAACAAAAAAATGAGGTAACCAAGGAAAACAATATATAAAAGCATACAAAGAGATGAGACTTGAAATAATGAAAAACTTAGAATGTTGAAGTCTGACAAACTGGCATGAACTGAAAGAGAAATGAGTTTTGCTGCTACAGTAATGAGGTTAAATCAGTCACATGCTATGGACACAAGTGATATCCCTCCTACACAGCAGTATTTCACTGAATTCAAACCACTTTACATTTCCTAGAAGATGGATGTGCAATTCCATACCCTATATGCAGCATCAGTCTGGTATGGTTACAGCATTTATGCAGACCGGCCCAGACAGTCCAGCTTATTGTCCTATATGTGTAAGTGTGAACACTTCAGATACAGAAAGAAAGTTAAAAATACTGGCTAGTTTTTCTTCTTGTTATTGTTGGATGAGAGTCGCTGTCGGGGCACTGATGTAAGAGCACGGCGAATCGTTCGGCGTCTAAGGACTTCAAAGAGTTTGGAAAACACCTAAAACACGAATTCAGCTGTTAGGAAATGTGGCTCTTAGGAGGGAACAGAAAAAGTCAATCATGTTCAGGAAAAAAACAAAACTGATTGCCAGTAACTTCTCACCTTCCTGGGATTCCTCTGAAGCAAGGGAAGGAAAAGAAAGGCAGAGATTCAGAAAAATCAAGAACATGGTATATAATCAGAGTGACTCAGACAGCACCCGTACGTGCTTTGCATGTTATCAGTGATATGCAACTAACACCACCACCAGCAAGCTCTTTTGGAAACCACCTTCCTCCAGCCCACAAAAGGCAAGCTCCTGCTAGCATAAGCCAAGTTCTCCCCCTTCCAGGGAAGGTCAGCAGTCAAATCAAGCTTTATGTGCTCTAGGTATCCTACAGCAGCAGCTGTGCTCAGTCACTACTATAGGTAGAACCAACACCTTCTACTTTTCTTGCAGTACTCTTCAGTCCCAAGATCCAAAGCAAGGAGCTATGGTGGTACGAGAACAATTTTAATTACTAGTTAGTGACTAATGAGTGATCACTAGTTAGTAACTAAAGATTTCGTACCCCGATGCTCATTCCTCTCTATTATTAGAAACCCAGTTTTCCTACCCCAGTGTAACTCACAGCCTTACCTGGTTGCTCAGACAGGTCTAGGGTACCACTGCCTGCCATGAGCCTTGGACAGAGCCATTTTTCATAGGTAGAAGACAGCCTCTCTATGGAAGGCTCCAGTTAGTTATTTGCTCGTGCATTGCAGGACTCATTTTCATGCATCCCAGGTAAGTTCAGTGAGCCCTTTATTTCTAGTAACAACTGCACCAAAGCATTTCCCTTCTGCTGGCACTGGCTGTAGCTACTCGGAATGCTCCAAACACTACTGTAAGAGTTGGTCAGGAATTCTCTGCGCTGGCTTTACTGGCACAGCTGTGTCAACCAGGTTCAGGCAGCAAAATCTCCATACAGAATGTTTTCTCCTCCAGTTTAGTACTCTCTCACGTCGTCTTTTCTTTCAGGAATTAGCCTGTCGAATATTTCTTGCAACAGTAGTTGCACCACCTGGCGTTGTCACAGACAACACAAGTCTCCCTGAAGGAAGAAACCTGCTGTAAATCCTCTTGTAGCAGTTGCTGCAAGTCAATCTGGTTGCTACAAGTCATCGGCCAGTTCTTTCTGAGGTCTAATTAGCCTTCCAGAGTCACACCATCAAGTGAGGTGAGGAAGGACAGCAATGTTTCACCTTCCCCATTCCTTGCACCACCCGAGATATTTTATGCACTGCATCCATAGGGCAACTTTCTCTCTTTAAACATACCTTCAAAAGCAGAATTCCTTGCTCTGAAAAAGTAACAAGATATTTTTTTTAAGAGTCCCTCCACTCTTTACCATCCAAGCACCTAGTACGGCCTTTAAATAACACTTTTTTGGGATAATGTTCTAAGTTTAACATTCGCTGTGCGTGGCATCTCTGAAGAGAGCAGTCACACTTCTGAGCCAATTTTCCCTCCAGCAGCACCAGCATTCTGCATTAGGTCTAGACCAGCTTTTCACTCGCAGCACTGAACAGAAACTGTTTGATATGTATTTTATATTAAAAAGCAGATACCAACCTGTTCCCATATAGCTTCAGCAATCTGATCAATGGCTGTTCCAACTTCTCTGAATTCCCCAGAGTACTTAACGTATGCCCAAGTACAAAATGATATAAGAGCCATCCCCAGCACGAGATTACACAGGGTAGCTATGGAGTTCATACCAAGGAACCCAGTCAGTCCTGAGGTTATATACATGGCAAACATGACTGCAAATAGAGTGGCAGGGGTACGAGCAGCATAAAAGATGTTTTTGCCATCGTTGTGCTTCACAAAGTTTGCATAGATCTCATCGATTTCCACTTCAAGCTGCTCCTGATAGCGCCGACAGAACTCCTCTCCTCCCATCTTCTTCACTGAGCGGAACTGCCTGATGGCTGACTCTCTGAAATCCTGGTGCTTCCGCTCAAGGTCCGATGGGGCAATGTAAGGCTTATCTCCCCCGCAAATCTGTTAGAGCAATCAGAGAGGAGGTCATCGCACCACAAGTATCTCCTGCTGCACAGAAAGCCAACCTGCTCCTTGCTGCCCCTCCTTCCCACCATCCCCCACTTCAAGCCATCATCAGACTACCTCCTGCAGCTTTCCAGCCTCTGTAAGCTCTAGAGCCCTGCGTCAAGTGAAGCAGCTAAAGGTACTTGGCATCATGGCACAGCAAGAACCTCATCTGTCTCCTCACATACAGAGTTATAGCACATGACTGAACTTGTACTTTCAGCTGCTCCTTTCAGGCAAGCCTGGAAGCACAGGACATACATTCCTGTTATGAAAAGGGGAAATAAAGGAACATCAGAACGCAGAAAAGGCTTGGCTTGAGGAAAGTTAAGCAGAATGGGGAAGGCCACAAGCCTTCCCCTCAGCTTTTTACTCCTGGTCACCCACATCAATGAGAGGGACAGCACAGAACTTGAACAGCAGATTTTGCCCACTCAGTGGGTTTAGTCCTGTTTATTGCTGCCACTGGTAGGCAGGTGATATGAAGTGACAAGAACTAGCTGCTGACATATTTAGTCTAATCTTCACTAGACTGTCCTCTACGCTTGATTCTGATCAATTTGTGCGAGTACGTTTCTGCTGAAGAGACAAGACTATGGACTTGAATGGATACCCATGATGTGGACACCACAATCTTCCTCTCCCTGAATTAGCACAAGTACGAAAATGGTTAGACTCCAAGGACTTTACTCTGTAAGACTGATTACTGACCTCTTAAGGATTACGATTAAAGATTACCTAGACCATCAGAAACATATACATGGTAGATCAGCTCCAACTCCTCCAGATCTCAGTCTAACCATGTCTAAAAACCGAAGGTTCTTTCCACATGATGTCAATTAACAGTTTTCCCTCTCCTGCCTCAGTGTAGTCTTAGCACAGTGCTTGTCACCTCTTGTCTTGAGTGCAGCAACAACTTCAACTTTCTCCTGCTGCTATCCCTTCAGCAGGGCACGTAGATCTCTTCCTCAGAGCACAGTATCCCCTTTCTGCCTCACCGGCTAGCTTCTTCAAAGCAAACCTCACTGTCAAGATCCTGACACCACTACTCTGCCCCTTGCTCAAGTTTAACAAGCACCTTTCTGCTGCTTCTGTATTGACACACATCTGGCAAAGCTCCCTGGAAAACAGCTACTAGTCTCATCCTCCAAAACTGTCTTTTCACATCGCCCAGAGAACATGAAACACTAGGAGCTGCTGATGTATCAAGACCACCACACAAATCACTGACAGTTTTCTTATACTCTGTGCAACCGCATCTGTTGTTCCTTACATTTAACATCACCAAAGGAACAGTATTTTGTATAGGCACATTCAGCAAAGAGGGGCTTTGGTTCATGAGGAGAACTCAGAAGATACAGTAAGAATACTAAGAGCTATCTTTACATAATCCAGTCTTAAATACAAAGAGTTCCCACTTCAGTTTCTACAAAAATACATATTTCATAGCTGTGTCACATTAAGAACACCATCTGAGACATCTGGATAAAAAAATTAGCCAAGACATTTGTGTGTTTTTTCACTACAGGGATATAAAAATATACAGTACTGGAGAACATTACTATGGAAACAAAATCTGTTTAAGTGAACATCTGTTCCTGTTTATTCTTTGCCCCCAGTAAGAAACCATGCAACTACAGCATATCAACAGCAACTGGACGTCCAAGGTAGGAAGCGCTGATTTGGCTTTTACTATGAACAACCTGTTTAATATTTCAAGAGATTTTTCCAAAATGGAAAAAAAAANGCTTTTATAAAAGCAAACTTCCAAAAAGGAAAAAAAAAAAAAAAAAAAAAGGAGTCCCTCTGCATCAGCAGAGCACTCTCAAAAACAGCCTGCTAACAACTGGAACTGCCTAGTCTGCCACTACCACTAGGTCTTACTCTACTTTCAAAATGGAAATCTACTTCAGCAATTAAGGCCAGAAGAACAGTTAATGGGGAGCTATGTTTGTAGCCTGTTATCATGCCTACTGGTATTGTCCAGTTGCAGTTTCACAATAAGCATAGTCCTGTCTTTATGAGACATGTACTTGTTTCCAGAATTTCCTATGATAAAACCTTGTGTGAGACTATGTTGAAGTATGAAGTTCATCCAGACTTTCAGCTCGGAGTGGTGTAAGTCACCATCTTCACGAGAAGAACCAAGTAGGAAATTACATATACAGCTTTCCCAGACAAAATGATATGTGTATTTCAAGGTTTGTTGTATTGGTGGTTTTTTTTTAATTCTAAAATGATTTTTATCCCTGCATTTTACAGCTAACAAATGACCACAATTCAGGATCATGACATTATAATACTAGAACTCTACCCTTGTGTGACCCTGGCCCACCAAATGTCTCCTTCACCTGCTGGCCCGTTTCACATCACAGGATTTTAAAGTGCTTGTTAAGAGCAGCAGGGGGAACTAACAGGTGGTATCTTACAAACATGCCCATTCCCATCCCTCCCCAGCAACTTGAGTCTCAATCCTGGCTTTGCTGCATCGGACATCTAACAACTACGGGCCCTAAGCTACTTTTCTCCATTGACACGCTCGCAACCAACACCAAGTACATTAAAACTGAAGGCCTGGTTTTGCACGTAGGCAGTTTGAAAAAGTTGTCACCATACCTGCTCCATGCCTTTACTGTACAAATCTTTTGCTCCTGCCACAGCAGCAAGATTGTTCGCCTCGGCTGTTGCCTAGAAAACATGGAGCACCATGTATCACCACAGCTTTACCAGCCTGTTACAAACAGGTAGTCACACTGCCCAACACACACCCACACACCCTCCAAAGCTTCAGATTGCCAGGAAAACGCCCCACAAAAGCAAGTGAAGGTTAGCGATACACATTAAAACAGATTACTGACTAGAAGAACATTTTCTTCAGCTTTCTAGTATAGCTGCAGACAAACTCCCATGTGCTTGTACAGGCTTTTCATCACAAACAATCTCTTCTGAATGCTCTATTGTTAATAAGCAAATAAGGATCACTAAACTATTAAATGTTAATCCTGATACATCACTACCTGTGAGGAAAGTAGCAAGCTGGTATTACTTCTGCTTTACAAATGTGCAGTTTTGGTGTCAGAATTTGTAAAACATTAAGACTTTGCTCAACCTGTGTCATGTCAGAGGCAGTTATTCAAGCTAACACTGCAAGATGTCATCTTCGTATCTCTGCCACATTTATGGCATACTAGAAGAAATGACAGCAGCGTTTGCCTCATTGTGATGAGTTTTCTGAACTCCTCCAAAAGTCTAAAGATTTGATTCCTTCAAGGATGTGAATACACCCAGAACAGTCACATGTTCATGAAGTGACACAGGAAGCTTAAGAAAACAACCCAAGTCTCACAAACACAAAATGGCTAAAACTGATGCTAGAGCCCACACTTTGGTGAAAGCTCTTCACCCCACACAATTCAAGGGTTCAACACATGGCTTTACACAATCAGTTTGTGTTCAGATCACTTTAAAGCTGATTACATCCTCTTTGGATCAACCCAGAAAAGAAACTTGAATGCAGTTATCCAATTTAGCAAACCCACATAAAGTAGCCAAACACTGCCAGACAGTGGAAATAGCTGCAGTGCTACAGGACTTCTTTTTATCTCCTGCACGTGATGCTAAAAGCCCTCTGAATGCAGTCTGAAAGATAGTGACAAAATAGGAAGTTACAGGAAACACATGCTTAGAAATTGGTTGGGTTTTTTTTAAGCTGCTTCAATCTTATACATCCCTGCTCCATTTGGTATATGGAACTGAAGAAAGACACGAGTGTGCACCCAGACTACAAGTTCAGATGGCTTTTAAAGCACACAGCTTTTTCAAGAACTACAGCTCTCTGTGTGGAGGCTTCAGACCCACAATAGTCATGACCATCAACTGCAAAGAACTTCTAGTACACATGTATCAGATTATTCAAAAGAAAAATAAAATACCTGCAGCATAGATTTCGGATGAGGTAGTTCCTCTCCTTGATAGATTTTAATATAAGCCTAAATGGGAGAAAGAAAAAGAAAGTTTGTTTTTCCTAAACATTTAGGAATGGAAACAAGAGAAGAGGGATGATATAGAAAGACAGACCTCAGATTATTTATTTGTAATAATGGTAAATATTCAATTAAGCAAATTTCTTCACACAAGTCTGGCATTATCACAGTCATCCCTAGTGTTTTAATCGCTTTACTTTCTCGCATATTTGAGGCCACAGCCTAGCGGGGTACCGTTGCACTTTAGGGAGACACGGCCACTAACTCAAGAAGTGACAGGGCTGTCAGCAGGTTTCTGCTCCCTCAAATATATAAGAAGGTCTTGGCTAGGTAGGGAATCTTCACCCCAAACAGAACAGTGAACATGGCTATCTCACAGCCTTTCTGGCAAGAGGTCTGTCTGAACACATCCCAGTGCTCAGATAGCCAGTACTTACATTTCCCCATATGCCTCGTTCCCTTGAAGTCGGGGAGGGGGAAAAAAAAAGACAGATCAAAGCACTAATACAGACAGAGCTGAGCTACCAAGCAGGCAGCTTACCCCTCTGTGTCCCACACCACCAATCCTCAGATGTTCTTTCACCAGGGATTTAGAAGGCTGGAAGAGAACGCATCCTTCCTGCCTTCTCCAGCCCTCAAGATGGCCCATGACACGTCTCTTTGGGACAGGCCAGTGGAGGGGACATAGCAGGCAGCAATAGCCATTTCAGTGCTTCGGACAAGCTCGATAAGTTAGACCAACAAGGCCACTCTCAGCCCGTCAGAGGTTGGGCAGTTACTCTTCACGCTACTACTGCTCTCCCCCCGAACTTGTCTACAAGCCTCTGCCCTGAAGACTGGTTTTTTGTCTGTAAAGGAGGAGAGAACAAGGTTATCAGGGTCCCTATATACCCAATGCTCTAGGTTGTAGGACAACCTACAAAAATGTATGGAGTAATACAGGACTCTGTTCCCTTGACACCTTCCTTGCTTCTGTAGCTATTTCCTCCAAGTAAAAACCCTCCAGTTTCCAACTCAGACTTCACAATCTCAGCTTTAGATGCACAGTCCCCAGGGAGAAGTCCTCTTTCAGTTACATAACCACAGTGTTTCCGCAGCACCCTGCATGACTGTTCCCAGACTAGATATGGGACGTGAATCAGACAGCTTTTCAACAGACGAGCTTTTACACTCAGTTTTTAGGGTGCGGACCTTACTCAACCGTTGTTGAATGTGCACTCCCCTACACCATAAAGGACCAGGTCTTCTTAGAAAGCAGAAAAAGCAGCATGCAACCATGTAAACGTACAGACTGAACATACAAGCTCCAGAGTGTTGATGTTATGCTTGTTAGAACAGCCATGACTTCTCCATCCCAAATCATGTCTCTCCTTTCTCCAAAGTTACTTCATTTTAAAAGTGTTACAGAATTCTGGTTTCTGATCACGCCCTTGTGTAGCTTCTTTTTTAATACCAGCCCAGATCTGTTTTACCTTTAGCATGCCTGCTCAAAAGTAGCAATGCAAAATAAATGTCTTTAGGATTGAGTGCCACTATTCCCCTACCAAGCCAACTGTCCGAGTCATTCCAATTCAAAAAAAGGTTACGCACACCAGACCAATTCCTAATGATGTAGGGATTATGTTATCCAATTTCTGCTGGTGTCACCACGATACCAAAACAGCTCAAGAGTCTAACAGCTGCAAGTATCACACACAAACACTTGAGAGCATACAGTGGTGCTGCACATGCAAGTGTTCAGAAAGCATCTTCCTTGCCATGTTAAAAATTCAGAGGGGAATGTTTGAAATTTTCATTGCATACGTAGTAGTTTAAGAGCTGTTTTTTCTATCTGTACATTCTACATAAGACTCTCTCAAAAAAAGAAAAAAAAAAAGGCAACATATCCAGAAAAACTAGGATTTCAAAGCAGGAAAAAAACCATCTAATACAGCTCAAAATATTTCAGCCTACTTACAAAGAAAGAAAAACAAAATAAAAAACAGAAAACCACAACACAATTTTGCCAATAGTAGCTTACTAAGAGCTATACTGTTTGGAAGTTGTGTGCCAGTTCTGGAAAGTCAGAGTAATGAAATGAAAATAAATGTGAGCTGATCAGCGAGTGTCAGCCTAGATATCGTATCTTCTCTGGGAACAACATGCCTAAAATTAGAATACTTTCTTTTAAGCCATTAACAGAAATAATTAGTATGAGTTTGCTTACCTTGAAGTATTCTACAAGATCTCTACAGGTCACCTTGGATCCACTAATCTCTTTTTCTACCAAGTTTTCAGGGGCAAGCAGTAATGGTACCAAATTCCGCAGTTCTTTCTTAAAATCCTCGTCTATATCTAGTAAAATTCAATCCATTTCAAAAAAAAAAAAAAAAAAAAAGTGGTTAGTTTTCTTCTCAGTCTTAGATTTTCTAAAGGAATGATGATAACCCACAACCCTTCAAAATCCATAATGTCACAACGCTTGACTGCGTTTAAGGTATTTAAATGCTTAAATACAAAGTATAGCTTCAGTAAGTTTACCTATTCTTTAATTCTAACTTCGGACGCAGAGAATATGGTTCCATAGTCCTTATAATACTAAAAGTGCATTTCCTCAACATCTTACACAATAATCCCACAGGTCTATGCTCTCAGCACAGAAATGGTTGGCATCCCACTATCATAAACCACTTTTTTAGCCTTTGCCATTCTGATACATTCCCTCTGCTGGGGAACATGCATCAGTCAGAGGAATTCCAACTGCCTTTCACTCTGCAAAGCTATAGATTTCTCTAAAGTCATTCAAGTTCTGATGTTTGATTTAGCAAGTTCTTAGAGAAAAGCCTTTCAATTTTAAGAAAGTCTTTGATTTTTTAATTCTCCCCTCTGGAATCCTTATTTGTCTTTAGAACCCTTATTTAATAACCTCTAAGTATGTCTCAAAGTATCAGATTATAATCAACAGTTAGATATAAAGATATCTATTCCCTCCACCTGCTTAATTCCTCTACATTTAAAACACTGAAAACACAATGCACACACGTTTATAGATTCTGTTTCACCTTTTTGCCCTACATTTTTCCAACCAAGCATTTTAACAGTCAAATATTTCAGTGATTAACTTCATTTATAAAAGAAAATAAAATTCAGTGATCTGAATCAAGAAACACACAATGGAAAGCTTCCTACCATTCAACCTCCCATCAA
>WEIS01027324.1:0-16586 GCA_013389965.1 Todus mexicanus
GTGGCATTCTGGATCCAGGCCTGTTGGGGGACATAGGCCAAAGAGCCCTGGAAGGAGACACAAGAACAGCTATCTCAGCAGAACATCAGCCTGAGCACTGACACCTCCTGCAGCCTGTCCTCACCCTGAGCCACCACTCCGGGACCAGTCCAGCCCTGCTGCCTCCCACTGAGCTCCCAAGCAGCCCCGCAGTCCCCCATGTCGCCCAGCTCCTCTCACCTGGATGTTGATGTGTCCCTTGATATTCTCCATCTCCCCAAGCATGGCTGACACCAGTGAAGACTTGCCTGACCCCACAGCCCCCACCACAGCCACCAGGCTCCCAGGTGCGATATCCAGGGTGACACTGCAAAGACATGAGGGCTAAGCAAGCAGCACTGCCAGGTCACCCGCTGGCTCCTGCATGGGACCAGCACAGAGAAGTGTCTCTGGGGCTCTCACTTCTAGCAGCACTGTGAGAGGTGACTGCCACCCCCAACTAACAACACAGAAAGACTCTCTCTCCCCACCCATCTGTCCCCAACATGGCGCAGAGCACTCACTCCCTTATTGCAGCATTGCCGTCCTGCTCCCAGGCAAAGGTGGCTTCTGAGAAACGCACAGCACTGCCTGTGAGCAGAGAGACATCCCTCAGGGCTGGGAAAACTCAGGGCTGGGCCAGCCTGTGACCCACAGGGAGTAATGTGGAAGTTCACCTACCTGCAATGGGGTTGCGGTGGATAGCTGAGGTGTCTAGGTCTTCTCCACCCAGGTAGCGCTCTAGCCTCTCAGTCGACACATTGGTCTGCCATGGCAGAAAGAGGATGGCAAGTGGGCAGGGGCAGAGCTGGGTGGGCTGGCAGAAGGCCCACAAGTAGAGCACCCCATACACATGGCCCCCACCCAAACACCAGCCCCCACCTCTGAGCCCCAAGCCTGTGTAATGTATGTGAGTCCTGTCCCACTCCACCACCAGTGGAGTCCTGTGCACAGCCCCCTGGGTGTCTGAGGCCCAGGTCCATCACACACCTGAGCCCCATGTGCTAGTTTGGGCAGAGGTATCACAAGATGCCCCTGCACCCCTTTTGCCCTACGTGAGGGCTGACCTGCACCAGGGTAGAGAGGACCAAAGGCAGCATGGTCATGGGGAAACGCAGGACATTGAAAAGGGAGATGGAAGTAAAAGCCTTCTGTGCATCCAGGATGTTGTTCTCATCCACCAGCACGTAGACAGCAAAGCTGGCCAACGAGACCTAGAACAGACAGCAGGGAAAGCCACCATCAACATGGTTGTGTGCAGCCCAGACCCTCATGCTCCCATAAGGTTTCAGCAGTGTGTTCCTGCTGGTGACCTGTTTCCCTCCTGCTTCCCATCTCCTTTTGGCCCATTCTCACCACCTTGATGGAATCCCTTTCCACCACAGTGAACCAAGCTTTCCTGCCAGCAACCAGGACTGTACTCTGCATCGCAGGCATTTGACAGCCAGCCCTTTCCTCGCTGCAGGAGCACTCCAGCCAAGGTTTCAAATCTTTTCCATTCCCTTAGACACAGCCCAGCCCCAGCTCTGAGGAAGGTGCAGCCCTCTCCAGGCCTATTAGCACTCACCAGGAAGGGGGCACATGAGAACACAAAGATAGAGATTGACTGCAAGTGACTGAAGTTCCTCAAGTCCTTGAGTTCACGTCCCCGGATCTCATTAACTCGCTTCTCAAATGAGGGCTCCCAGGCAAAAAGCTTCAGGATCTGCAGAATGAACAGAGTGAGCAGGTACTGGCTTCACAGGAATGCCCACGTCCGCACTCAGCTTACTGGTGGCTAGCACCTCCATCACCAGCTCCTGGCTTTCTTAGAAGCCTGCTTGGCCACTGCAACTCCCCTCTGCCATCCTGCCCCATATCTTAAAGCACTTTCCCACAGCATCCTCCATTTTACAGGTCACTACCAGCCTCTCCAACCCGGTGGCAGGCTGCTCACCGCCACATCCGTCCAGAAAACTCCCAGAAAACACTCTCTTGGCTCTCAAGTCTCCCAAGTCCAGGTACCCAGAACTCCACCCCAGCCAACCCTTCAGAAGGCGAGGAAGCGAAGGGAATTGCAGAGACTGAAGCTTGGCTACTTTAGGCACAGGGACCTCAAACTCAACTATAACACTGGTGCTATAGGATTATACAGGTGTGCTGCCTCCAGGTACACTGCAACAAGAAGAGTGATGCAGCAGCTGCCCAGGGGGTCTCCACTCCTCCGCACACTGTTTACCTTGATTCCATTAAGAATTTCAGTCATCATTTTCATGCGTTCATCCTTGTTCTTCATGTTCCTCACCTAGAAACAGAAAAGCCAGAGGTTACCTAAACCAGCTCACCCTTGGAAATACATCTGGGCTGCCACAGGGAAGGGAAGGGTGAGCTCCAGAGCCCAAAGAAGACAGCCCACAAAGCTAGACCTTGGCTCCCTGGAGCTCTGGACAGCCTGGGGGAATACAGCATCCTGTTGTCAGGTAGAAGCTAGAGTTTTATTTTATGATTGCAATATCTTGCTTCCAGTCTTCAAGGCTGCAGCCAGCCCTATTCAAGTTCAGCTGTGATGGTAACACAGGTCTCATATGTCTCCTGCTCATCACAACTGACCACCTCCTGGTCCAGGCTACATACAGCCCCAGCCCAAATCAGATGAACTCCCTAAGCTGGGAAAGATCCACAGCATAACAGGGAAGGGTAGGGGAGTGTGGAAAATGAGTAAGGGGAACAACAGAGGGTCTCAAGAGTGGGAAGATTGTGCACCCACCACTAACCTGGATGGTTTTGGCTTTGGCAACCAGGAATGCATTTATGGGGATAAGCAGAACCATGACTGCGATGCCCGCCAGAACAGAGGGGCCCAGTTCTCCCCAGAGGAAGACGATGGACAGGATAATTTGCAGGGGGGCTGACCACAGCTGGTGAACAAAGTTGGCCATGTCCATGAACCTCTGGGCATCAGCTGACATCAGATTCACAGTCTCTCCCACCGTGGATTCCTTGCGGGTGGCACTGGACATGGTGAGTGCCTAGAGAGAGAAAGCACAGTCACTGCAAGCTAGTCTGGGAGCAGCCTGGCTGCCAGCAGCACGGCACAGAGCAGGGAATTAGCAGGCCAGGCTGAAACTGCTCCTGGGTTTGCTCCTGGTGCCTGTCTGCTGGTCACAGGTGCTGTCCTCACTGCCTGCACACCAGGAGTTACTGGATGCTGGAGGCAAAGAACCACATGCCCATGCAGGAATCCCAGTGGCAGCTGCTCTAGATGTTGCACTGCTCTGAAGAGAAACCTCCCTTCGCCCCTGGTAGCTGTCAAACATGCAGCTGCAGCACCCATGTTCCAGGGAGAACTAGCACCCACAGTGCCCCCAGAACTGGATGAGTGGCTCGCAAGCCGAGTTCTCCCTGTGTCTTCCTGGGAACTAAAGGGTATACACCCCAGCCACCTGAGGTTGATGGGGCAGGGAATGGATGCAGCATCCCCAGCCTAGCTTGGAGGAAGCCGACGGGTGTGATGACAGAGCCATACGAACCTTCTTGTAGATGGCAGCGATGAGACTGGCACGCACATTTATGCCAAGCTGGAAGCACAAGGTAAAGTACTGCTGCAGGCAGAGGGACTGGATCAGCGCCGTCAGGAAGAGCAGGATGGCGTACAGATAGCCCTGCCAGGCAAAGGACTCATCGTCTGACACAAAGGCGATCAGCAGCCTGAAGGGTAAAGAAGCCCATGAGACCCTTCCACCTTACTGAGACAGAGCTGAGCAGGATGCTCCAAACCAGCACAGGGAGAGCATCCTCAGGAGAACAGCAAAGAAGTGAGAGAGACCCTGTCCCGGACAGCTAGCTTGATGCTCAGCAAGCTGGCGACCCCTGTTCTGCTGGGTGTTCCTGCTCTGTCAGGGGTATTGCATTTCACATACAGCAGTGGGTCACTAATGTCAGATTGTCCACAAAGACTGTGCAGGTCTGCAGAAGAAACCAAGCAGGTCCTGTTGGGCTGTGCTGGACTGACTCATGAAGGGCGTAGAAGAAGAGTCAGGACTTTCTCCGGGGAGGGACCAGGACTGCATAAAAAGTGTAGCAAGCAGGGAGTAAGATATCACTCATAAGAGCTGGCAGCCAGCTCAGATCAATTCTTCATTAAACTGTAACCCAACACATTCTCACACCTTTGGTGAGGGCACAAAGTGTCCCTAGAGTGTGGGGCTGGGAAAGGTACACATATGGGGATGGTGCGGCTGGATGCAGTGCACGTAGGGAGGCGATGGGGCTGGGTGCACTGCCAGGACAGGGCAGGGACAGAGAGAAATTACTCACTTCAGCAGCTGGGGGCTGACAAACACAAGTGCATCATGCACCAGCTTGAAAGCCACCGACAGCAGGAGGTTCTGCCAGAAGGTCTTGCACAGGGTTTTCATCAACCAACCCCTAGGGTAATCCTTGCGAGATTTGGAGTCTCCCTTGTCTCCCTTCTTCTTCTTCTTCGGCTGCTTCTCCTCCTAGAGGGAAGCCCACATGGAAGTAAAGAAGCTGTTGTGCAGGCTTCCTCCACCTGGAAGGATGCTCCCAGGGCAGTGCCACAGACCCCAATAAGGTATCCTGAATGAAGCTTTAGCTTTGCCTCTTGTCATGTTCCCTCTCTGCTCACGTCATACACCTCCGTACTAACACCTCTCTTGAGCGCCAAAGACAATTGTTGCAAACCCCAGACCAGCCCTAACATCTCAGGCCAAAAATCAGGAACCCCAGGAAGAATCTGAGACCAAGGGTGATCACAGAGTGATGTTCACTCTGACCTCACTGCTGGGAGGTATCTGGGGTAGGGAAAGACAGAGATAAGGGAGCTGCAGTCTTGAGGGTGGTTCCTCTGCAGGGCAGAAGGATGGAAACTTTTTTGGTCTCTCAAAACACGGGATTTGCTGCAGACAGGGAAAGCCCTGTCATGGGTCCCCTTGGGCCTGCAGAATCAAAGAGGGGAAAAGCCAGCAAAGGTGGCTGCAGGAAGGTGAGGTGACTCTGCTGCCCAAGGCTGGACCTGGATCTCTCAGTCCCATGCAAGGCTAAAAGTAGGAAGGGATTTACCAGCACCAGGACGTCTTGGCTCTGGGCCTTGCTAATGTTGTTCCCATAGTCTGGGTCACCTTCCCGGCGTCTTTTCCTGCGTTTCCGTTTCTCCAATTCTGTTTGGGCCTTCCTCACCGCAGTCTTCATGTTCTTCTCGAAAACACCATAAATGGCTTGCGTCTTGTCTTTATCTTTCAATTCCCAGACATCCTCTATTTCCAAAGGCTTGCGATAGCCCTTTAAAACCATGCTGTGGGGCAGAGAAATCTCCTCTCAGCAAGTCTGCCGCACTACACCGGAGGGTGAGTCCTTGCTGCAAATGCAGAGCCTTCACACCCAGCCTTGCCCTGAGCTCAGGCTGCGCAGACTGTACCAAGTGCAATGCCTCACACAACTAACTCCAACCAGCCTGTGCTTCAGGCTTCCCAAAACAATACTGGCCCAACCCTAAAGCACCGCTGCTTTCCCCGGCCCTACCTGTTGCAGAGCCCCACTCACCTGGTGTACCATTCGAAGGTGATCTTGCTCAGGAAGGAGGCTGTTACCTCTGGGTTCTAGGGTACAAAGCAAAGTGATTAACAAGAGATCATCGATGCTGAGGAGTAGTGTTGACAAGAGTTGACTCAGCATTAAGGAATCCAAGAGGTTTCAAACTGTGCCAGCTCCAGTCCCACGAAACCCATTTTGCAGCCAGAAGCAGCCCCCCTTGGATACACATGCAGATGCCCCAGGCTGCAAGCTCCAGTCTCACTTTGCCCCTTGCTGAAGCCCTCAGGTCTTCCCTCCCCCAGTGGCCAGGAGTCTCTGCATGGAGCCCACCCTAGCCCATGCAACAGCAGCTGGCATGTGATACCCCACTTCTGTATGGACCTCTCACCTTCTTCTTGATTTCCTTTGTTTCTGGGGCAATGTCTGAGATGCCCGACAAAAGTAAGAGCAGCAGCTGGAGCCCGTAAGAGATGAAGAAAAGGACAAACCGTGGTACATCGGAGATGGGTGCCTGCAGGAATGGAGAGCCCAGGGTGACTGTTGGCATTTGTCTCAAGGCCACCTTGTGCTTAGAGACAAGATCCATCCCCAGAACAGTAAACATGGCTGAGCCCAATAGGGCAGTGCAAAACTCGCTCTAGGTCCTGGCTCCACTTCCCTTCACCACCCCTCCCTGCTTCTCCCTGACCTCCCGTAAGTCCAGGGAGAAATTGGTCCTGGAGAGCTTACGCCTCCCAAAAGAGACAGGATTAATTCAAACAGCAATTCCTTCGCAGGTCTCTTCTGGTTCCCAAAGGTCCCTATGGCAGCTAGGACCTCAGACCTTGGCAAGAGATGAAGTCTGAAGGGACTTTCTTTGGGGCTAAAACAAGATCATGGGGAAGAGCTGATCTTCCTGACAAACCCAACCTGCAGGGCTCTTCGGACGAGTGACTGGAATGGCAATATCCCACACAACAGGGACAGCGTCCAGAAACAGAAAAGTATCCCCGAGTCTCGGCACAAGCAGAAGCGTCGCGCGTCATGGATGAGCAGGACCAGGAGCTGAGGGAAGGAAAATGAGTCAGAGGATCAGGCAGAGCTGCAGGACTAGATCTGGACTCTAAATATGCCTTTGGAGCACGTGTCCCAGAAGGTCAGCACATGTGATCTGCTGGGATTCTCTGTCTTGAAGACACAGAGCTCCCAGTGTCTGAGGTTGCTGCCAACCCTGCATAAAAATTAATTGCACGGGGCAAAGGTTTGTTTCAGGAAGATATAAAATGAGGCTCCTCACAGGAAAAGCAAGGTCTGATGATACCCTGACACCACTGCATAGCACTGTTTCTCTTTTTAGCTGTTGTCACCCCAGATTCCCAGATACACTCAGCTCTGAGGAGACACACCCTGTCTCTTGCATATTGCCTCCAGATCTGAAAGTAAGATCAAGTCAGAGACCCAGCAGCGCAGCCTCTCTGCGTAGTCCCCTTGACTTATAACCTCACATGAACTCTGCACCTGGAACTAAATGACATAACAAAATATGAAGGAGAGCAAATGGGGGTGTTACTTCTGCTTTTAAGCGTAGCTCCTGAGCATTTTGGCTTGGTTAAGACCGTTAAAATATACCATGTCTCACACAAGGTATTTGCAATTTCCATCAAGCTATTGCCCCTGTGTCCTCTGCTTTCTCTTCTGCCTGGGTATCCTGTGGCACTTCCCATCTCTTCACACAAAACTGAATAGCAACCCATGGGGAGCTGCGAGACAACAGAGCAGCAAGTCATGGTCTGATGTTAACGCCGTGCAATCAGTCCTGTGAAAGCCTTATTGCTGCTACGAACGCTCCTGCCAGAAAGCTCCGCTACACTCACAGACCTAGTATCTATCCCAGTTTTGAAGATAAAGGGAGGGAGGGAGCACCATACAACCAGACACTTGCCATCAACCCATCACCTTTGTGCACCACCGACACATTTTCAGGGCTAGTCTCTACCCATCTTCCAGGCTACGCTTCCCTCGCAGACACAGCTTCCAGGTGATCTCTGCTGTGGGAAGTTTCCTGCTGCTGTGCCCCAAGTCCCACACCCTGTCTCTCTGGTGACATACAGCACATTTACCAGCTCATCCCTTACCCAGGTGGCGATGTACAGGCTGGGGTTTGTGTACTGTACAGCTGGCAGGGGTTCATGCTCTGTGTCCTCAACAAAGGCCAGGGCCAACTCTGCCACTGCTGCCAGCAGCAGCAAAATAGTCAGCATCTGCAGAGAAAGGGGAGCAGCTGTGAGAGGAGACCCAGCCCATCACGAGCACTGGGAACCTCTGGGAGACAACACAGTTGGGCATAAAAGTACTGTGTACCATACACCATTACACCCTTCCCAACCCAAACCTGTTCTGGGAGAGCTTGCTAGGGCCCTGTGAATCTACCGCTCTTCCACAGGAGCACTGCTTGAAGGATAAGTCTACAAGATGAGAGGCCTCAGTACACACCTCTGCTCTCCCTCCCGGTGCATCCCAGGCTTGTTATCCCCTGGGCCTCCCTTTACATTTCTGTCCCAGATGGTGCTCTAGCCCATTGCTCCTTCTTTCCTACACTTCTCACCTCTCCGTCCCACACCTGGATCAAGCCCAGAGGCTTTCCCCTCACCACGCCCCCCATCCCAGGCTGCTCCAGACTGCCTTCTGTGTCCCCTCAGCCCCACTCTACCTGTTTGACCACATAGAGTTTGGTCACAGATGACCTCTTGGCTTTGGATTTGCACATGGGCAGGAGGTGCCATGGAGCCAAAATCCAGAGGAAGCCAAGGGGGATCCAGACCAGCACAGTCTGCTGGAAGCATACGGGCAAGTCGGCATCCGGACGAGCGAGGTAGGAATCATTCTGTGGGCAGCAAGGACAAGCAGCTAAGTCGCTTGAGATGGCTTAACCCTCACCTCGCACATGGCACAAGAGCCAGCACTTTCTATAGGTCCTGCTGACCCTGCTCCACCACATCACACCTCCCTCCTCAACACCCACCTTCCTGGCTGAGCTTTCCAGCACTCAACCAAGGTCCCAGGTGATGTCCCCCTACCCATCTATCTGGCTGAATGTTGGGAGGGCCTCCCCCAACCACCCTTTGCTGGAGCCAAGGCAGCCACAGCAGCTGGACTCAGATCATTCCCTGAGAGGTCCGTGCAGGGTGTCCTGTGCACCAGCGGGGCTGCAGGACTAAACCAGCACACGGCTCCTTCAGGGAACTGCCATTTGCGTTGTTGCCTCATGACTAGCACACAGGCAGCACACAGCGCTCAGTGCCATGGCAGTCCTGGATAGACACCAGAGCTTCTGCTGGCCACTGGCAGTCAGGTCCCACTGACTGACCAAGCTGTGAGCCTTGGGACCTACTGCTCTCCCCTTTCACTGAGCATCCTATCCCAGGCAAGGGCAATGGGGGAGATGCAGTCACTCACCCAGAAGACGGAGCCGCAGAACTCCTCCAAGGCTGCTGACATGGCTCAGATGAGAAGAGACAGCAGCTCCTTCCCCTCACTCTGCCTCCCTATGAGAGTTGTGGGTGGACATATAGGACAAAAGTCCCCGCACACCCTTAAGTGGTGCTGGTACAAAATCCCTGATGACACACAGTTAATTGTTAACTTGGTGTTATTGCACAACATCACAAACCAAAGCAGTGACAAAAAAAGGGCTTTGGAAACTGCGTAGGCTCTGGGGGAGGGAGGAGAGAGAGACCCAAGAAAGGGATCAAAGGGGAGATGCAGGGAAGCCATTGTCACAGAGTCACTGCAGGACACCCCAGGCATTGCTCAGGAACCACAGCGTCCATCAGAGCACACCTACAAAGACAAACTTGTATGGACCCACTAGAGACACTACCTCGGTGCAGCAGACCTCTCCTGACAGATCTCTCCTGCTGAATGCCGCTAAAAAGCCCAGTAAAGGCTCATCTGCAAAGAAGACAGTGCTGTCTCCTCATGTGCCACCCAGTGAGAAGATCCAGGAAACCAGCAGTGCTCCAGGCCTGGGAACTTGCAGCATCTGGCAGTTGAGCTGACCACATGCTGCATTGATCTTTCAGAGTCTCTGGGATACAGGTTCCTTTTACTAACTTCTGACTGGTAGGGCCTGGAAACTTTCCCAGCTCTTCCTTCTGTTTCTCCTTTTCCCACATTCCCGTGTTGTCTGCACATTACCACAGCTGGCTGACCACAAAACCCAAAAGACTTTGAATCTTCATTTTAAGGCAACCCTCAACATCTGAGACAGCTAGAGGACCATTCCTGAGAAGGGTGACTGCCCCTAAATCATCACCCTGCTGCTTAGAAAGGTGGAGGTGGAGGGGCAGGTGGGGATGGTGCTACTCTAAAACTGGAATTGAATTTGCTTTATCACGCACATTCTCGGGGAGCAGTAAGTACACGGGGAAAGAAGCATGACTGCAAGGATCCTGCTGTCTCAATGTCCATGGAATTAGTAGATAGCTCAGATGTTGATGATACAATGAACAATCACTCAGGAGCAACCCCCTTAACATCAATACCAGAGAAAAGTTCAACGTCCAGCTAATTGGTTAACTATTATTAGTTTGTCTGATTAAATATGCTTGGTTTTGTACATAGTCACCCTTAGTGCTGGGTCCTCCAGGCTAGAACCAACACATTGCTGATGGCAGTGGTAATCTGATGCTATGGATGAGTGAATGTAGCCGTCACTCCTTCAACCCTTCTCCATCTGGACTGCTGACATGATTCTTCTTTCTTCTCGCTGCCACACGTGTCCTCTGGCCTTGCTTGTACCCACCTGGTGCACTGCTGCCAAGGGGACCACTTGCTCATGGCACCGTCCTATTCGTTGTTCTGTCCCATGACTTGTTTTCAGTACATGTCACAGCCCACCCTCACACCATCTTTGGTCGCTCATGCAGAGCTGAAGCGCTTTGCTCAGCACAGGATGCTAGCTGTTATTTAATGTTCAAAGTAAGCATGCACACCCTTTCTCTACTCTCATACCTGGGACATGGTCCTCCTAAAATCCGCCAAAGACACCTCACTGTCCTTCAGCTTGTTCCATAAAACTTCCTTCACTACAATACTTAGAAAATATTCACTGAGACCAAGCTGATTAAAGCAGTAAGAACTCCTGGGCCAACAATACCACATAGTTGCCCTGTGCGCCCCCTACCTTTACCCATCTGTTGTCCACCATCCCGAAGGGCCGCTCTGCTCTGTTACGCTGTATCACTTCATGAGTTCAAAAGCCGTTTGTTCTTTCCTCCCCTTTTTTTTTTGTTGTTTTTTTTTTCTAATGAACTTTACACAAAAGAATCAAACTCTGTGTTTATGATGCTGGAGGGGCTGCATCAGCAGAATTTTCTTGTCAATAGAGCTACTGGTATCTTAATCATCACCATGACTCATGAAATCTCACAACGCAAGCCATGAACTCTTAAATCAGGTATTCTAAACTATTTGAACTCTAAACACAAATTTAATCATATCTTCTTTCAAGTTCAGATCCTTTTGACTGCCTGCCCACTTGCAAGTGCTGAAGCAGGTTCAGACACCAGTGCTAAGCAACCATTCCCCTCCCAGTTCCTTCACTGAGAAATGCCATGTACACTCCTGAGGTTTGTTTTGGGAGACACTGATAACCTTTCACAGATCTATGTGAAAAGCCGGATACACCCTTTGAGCTGAATACAAGCAAATCTTCTTGGTTACAGGTTAATTAGCTGATTCTGTTTAAGGTGACAAAAGGTGCTACCACCTTGCCAAATATTACATTTTCCTGTACACCCCCACAGGCTGTACACTACTGCCAAGATGGACAGACAGATCTGAACCCTGGTTTTTGCTTCTTAAGAAGGTCCCCTGTCTCTGCTGTCAGAGGGGTTCTCTTCAGCTTTGTGGATCTTGTAGGGAAGAGCAAGCAGCAAGAATAAAGGTGCTTTATCTCTGGGTCTCTACTCTTCTAATGGACCACTCTGACACTGTTCAACTTGTTCACTGAGCATTTTGCAGGGTAACTAAAATGAGTCTAAGGCTTCAACTCTGACTAGACAACGTTAACCCAACAGGCACCTTCTCCCAAGCACTCTCTGGAGAACAAGCAGTTTGTGCTTCAGGGTGGGAAAAGGACCCGCAAACTCCCTGAGAAAAACCACCTTTTCCTACCACAGAATCTGATCATACACCTGACCCACCTCAAGCACTCACATCCCACAGCCCAGGTTGGTTCACAACCACCTCACCTTATCAGTCAGGTAGTCATATGCTCCTTCCTATTAAGAACTTAAGGTGTTCCATCGCCTCTACGTATCAATGTGCTTCTCCCTACCTAGTATCTGCTGCGTTGCTAATCCCCAGCTATCCTACTGTCTGGCCACAGCAGGCCTTGTTTTCCAGCTGCAGCTATGAGGTTTCCCTCCCCGGCATTCTGGAAGTGACTGTAGTATCCTTTGGTGCAGGAGGGTGTTGATGAACTCAGGCTACACAACACAAATCACAGTGTTATCTGTAAAATAGAAATAAATCTTCAAAAAAGCACAGCAAGAGAGGGGCAGCTGCAGTGTTTATTCGACAATCACATGCAGTGCTACACAATTCAGTCCCCCTTCTTGCTCAGCTCCCTTCCTCCCAAACGCTGCCAAACGGCTGGTTGCCGCAATATCTGGGAATGAGTCCTTTAATTTAAAATGGCCAACATTAAGTTTCCAGGCCAGGGACTGGTCATTCAGGGGAAGCCAAGGGAGGAGATGTCAGGTAGGCTTCATCACCTAGTTCACATCCTCTGCAGCCCGAGGACGGAGGCTGTACCCATCTGTCCATGTGGCAGGGAAGACCCTGGAGTCTTCAGTGCTCTTGTCCCAGGACGGTGCCTTCCACTACAGAATGTTCTTTGCGATCGCATTCAGGGTCCTCACTTTGGCCACATCCGCCACCTTTATGGAGTATTCGGGGGCAGAGAAGGACGCTCCCATGGCAACGTTTGGATTTCTGTCAGGAAAACCACCGGTTACTCTCTGCAGGCGATACGGATGAGTAAGACATACTAAGAAAAACCCACTGTCTCCCTTGGTCTCAGCAGTGGCCAGAGAACCTGCTGGCGCCACCCAAAACAAAGATGAGACAGTAAGAGCAAGAGGAGCAATCCAAAGGCAAGAAACAACCGCATTAACAGAAACCCAGTGCAGACCTTGGACAAACATAAGCTGTTCCTCAGAGGCGCATCCCACTGACCTCCCAAATCCTACACACTTGTGTTAAAGGTATAAGGCAGCTATACCAGAACCCGCCTTCCCGAGTGCCACACAAGCGCACTCACAAGCCCTAAGGTAGCACTAGCAGGAGAAATGCCCCAAGGATCCAGTTCTGCATGGACCGCGCGTCCAGATGATGAGCACTGCTGGATTCACACACTGCAGAATAAAGAGCCAGGCATCACCATCCCAATCACAAGAGCGCAATTAGCGCCCAGGAAGCTGTTTGGAATTTATGCCTGTTCTACAAATTCATGTTCACATTAATCCATCCTTTCCCTTGTACAGTTTTGCTAATGGATAGACATAAATAATCAGTTACCTGAACTTCATCCCTGAGTCTCGGGCTGAGCGAGCAGAGCAGTGAAACTCAGAAGCAGTCGAGCCTTCCAGAATCCTCTGCAGGTTGCGCTCCGTGATGCCACCCCCTGGCGAGAAGAATTCCGATGTCACATACAGCACAGATGGCACTATCCCAGACCTGACATCATCCTGGGACCTACCCCCTAAGGGAAAAGAGACATCTACACTGAAGGTGAAAAGACAGTGCTTGGGACGAGAACTGGGCACGTGAAAAGAGCTGGGAAAGCCTTGGCTCATGTTCTCTCACAGGTCTAGAGCTCCAGGGAGCAGCAGCTGCAGGGCTCTGCCAGCCCCAGCTGGCTGCACGGCCTTTGCTTGCACCACAGCAGGAGCTCTTCCTCCCGGGGACCTGGCTCAGAAAGCCAGATCAGACAGCACACCCCAGGGCAAGAGGCTAGGAAGTGGGGCTAGGGACGGACTACAGGACTTCTTACAGATGACAAAAAGAACATTACCTGGCACCACCACAATTCTGCCCTTCGCCTGAAAGAAGAATCACATGTTAGTGATGTTGCTCAGCACTATATGCACACATGCATTTGTGGGTCAGCAAAGAAACCTTGTATGGCAAAACAGACTAAGGCCAAGCCAGTGAGGGAGGGCAAACACTCCTTAGTAGAAGTTCCCTTGCAGAAATGAGGGCTACATAAAGAAGCTGCCTCCAGGTAATGCCCAGGAAACAGCTACAGTAACTCAAAGGAGCACAGGAACACTTACCTGCTCCGCAAGCCTCTTTATCAAGGACAATCCTTCCAGCGCTGAGCTGTCACAGCCACTGGTCAACACCCGCTCAAACCCCAAAGAAATCAGGGTCTCCAGCGCCACCAGAGGGTCATGCACCATGTCAAAGGCTGAAAGACCAACACAACAGCCCAGAAATCACTCAGTTCATGGTGCTCAAGCCCTGTCCCCCACCCAGCTCAGGAGCCCAGGAGACACCAACAGGAAGGGTCCCTCTCACAGCTGGCTGCCCCCATGGGACGCCACAGCTGATGACTGCAATGTCCTCCTCGAAGCAGTGGCAGGGCCACCATGCTCGGCTCCTTGGACATCTCCTCTCCTGGACCCTTCCCCTCCTGGGGGCACCGCGCAGTCTCAGCCTGTTCTTGCACAGCATGCGGAGCTTTCCCCGCTCCGAAGAATGACCAGCGTACATTAAGGTCAGCCCCTCCCAGCCCCATCCTCCCCTGGCTGCAGGGCAGGGGCTGGTCCCTGCCAGGGCCACTGTCGCAGGAAACTCACCTCGATGAAACGTGACTGGCAGGGGCCGGCACACCGCTGCAAGGAGAAGACATATGGTCAGTCAGGGCTGGTACAGACAGTGCCTTGTGCTAGAACCAGAAAGAGCACAGGAGATGAAAGAAGACAAAGGTTTCTCAGGCCATTCCCGGGGAGCTAAGAGCCTCAGCGCCTGCTGGGAACATCACAGCCGCTGCTCTTCAGTGAGGAGGAGTTCTTCCACCCTTTGAGGAGGCAACAAACCTTCGTTTTCATGAGTAACAGCAAAATCCTGCATCTCACCTGGATCAGGCAGAACCCTCGCTCCCACCAGAGATGTCTTTCTCTGCAGGAAGGAAGTAGGGAATTTTTATCATCTGCCAGAGGAAGTGCCAGAACCAGTGCTCTTTAAAAGCAGGAGAGCTCATTTTTGTGATTGATTTCTTTCTTTTCAACCTACAATTTCTGCTCTCCCGCCACAGCAAATTTCACCAGTAGTGTTCTATTTACTGGTAGAACTTACTTTTTTCTATGAAGAGAAATCCAACTGCCCACTGCCCTGGAAACACTGGTTCCAACAGAGCATCCCATTGCTCTACGGGAGGCAAATCCTGGCAAGACCCCTTTCTTTTGCTGCACTCCCTGCAGCACGTTCACCTTCATACGAGAACCTCAGCACCACGTTACCAGGGAAAGGCTCAGCCCTCTTTATCTTTTGACTGTAGCTCACAGAAGAGATAAGGAAGCATATTCCCTTTCCCTCTACGTGTTAAGAGGTCTGGACTAACTTCCCGCCGCAGCTGCAGTAGCCTTTCATACGTCTCCTCCCCTCTCTCATTGTCTTTTCTCACTGGGTGTGTTAAGAGTGAAAAGCAAAGGTGAGTTGCCAGCCACTCGCAAGGCTGAAGTCCAGGGGAGTTACATCCTGAACACCTGCAGTGGGGATGTAAGGAAAAGGACAAAGGGCAAAGAAAATGAAGAAGGGAGAGAATCCTACAGTTTAATACTCTGATGTCCCCAAAGCAGTTCACCTAAACCTCTCTCCTTCTTAGACCCTTCTGTTACATCCGAGGTGCCCTTAAACTCTGTGTGAACTGTCTGGAGCAGTGGCCTGCAAAGCTTCTTACCTATTCAATGTCTCACAGGTATGACATTATGTGAAACTGGAGAAGACGGAACGAGATGGCAAGACCGCAGACAAGATGTGCAGACCCGAGCACCCTGCACTGTTCTCTCTACAGTATCCGACAAAGCAGCACTGAACTGCTGCCCTAAGTCACAGCACAAGTACCACACAGAGCTCAGTGCAGCATTTCCGACCCTTACCCAGCAACGCCGTGCAGAGCTCTGTATCGATGCGCCCGTCCTCAGTGAGGGCCCCGAACACCAGCCCGTCAGCGCCGTGCAGCTTGGCCAGGCGGATATCGGCCTTCATCACCTCCACCTCCCGGTCCGAGTAGAGGAAATCTCCGCCACGAGGCCGGATCATCACGAACACAGGCACTCGCACACACTGCTTCACCACCTGCAGGAGCCCTGTGGCCAGTCAGGGGACAGAGCCAGCTCAGCACCCGGCTGGGGCAGATCAGCACCCCTGGCTGGGGCAGATCAGCACCCGCGGGGTGGGGGAGATCAGCATCCTTGGGCTAGGGCAGATCAGCACCCCTTGGCTGGGGTAGCTCAGCACCCTTGACTGGGGTAAATCAGCACCCTTAGCTGGGGTACCTCAGCACCCCTAGGCTGGGGCAGATCAGCATCCTTGGCTGGAGTAGCTCAGCCCCCCTTGGCTGGGGCAGATCAGCCCCCTTGGGCTGGGGCAGATCAGCCCCCTTGGGCTGGGGCAGATCAGCCCCCTTGGGCTGGGGCAGATCAGCCCCCTTGGGCTGGGGCAGATCAGCCCCCTTGGGCTGGGGCAGATCAGCCCCCTTGGGCTGGGGCAGATCAGCACCCCTGGGCTGGGGCACCTCAGCACCCCCGGCTGCGGCGGCTCTGGCCACCGGGGGAAGCCAGACGAGAGTGAGGAGGCCCCGGGGCAGGGTCCAGGCCAAGCTGCCGGGTGGGGGCAGCGGTGAGAGAAGGGCAGGAGGCGGTCAGCGGCCGGGCGAGGAGCGGAGGCGCGGCGGGGGCGCTGATGCGAGGCTCACCCATGCTGGGGGTGGTCCCTCCCTCCACGAGTCCCGCGCACAGCTCGATCCGGCCGGCACCTACGGAGAG
>WEIS01027324.1:16699-27873 GCA_013389965.1 Todus mexicanus
CGTGGCCGGGGCCGTGGTGCTGGGCGGCGTCACCAGGTGAGCGCGGGGCTGGAGGTGGGGCTGGGGCTGTGCGCGGGCCCTGCCGCCCCCCGGGGCCGGCCTCGGGCTGACCCTGCGGCTCCGCGGCTGTCCCCCCGCCCCGGCTGCGAGGGGGCGGCGGGGGGGGGGCGGGGGGAGAGAGGCTGACTGGGCGGTGCGCTGCTGCCGGCTGCGATAGCCTTCTGCGTGTGTTTGGTGCTGTGGAGTGTGATCGCTCACGGGCTCTGAGCCCTGTCCTGTGCCCAGCTGTCAGTCTGAGCATTGGCCGGTGCACCCAACAGCTCTTGCTTTGGTTCAGTAGACTCGCATCTTTCCAGGGAGGGAGTTGAGTCTGCCTGTATCGCTCTCTGCCCCCAGGCTGACGGAATCCGGCCTATCTATGGTTGATTGGCACCTGGTGAAAGAGATGAAACCCCCAAGAACGCAGCAGGAGTGGGAAGCCGAGTTCCAGAAGTACCAGCAGTTCCCAGAGTTTAAAATGTGAGTGTGCAAAAGCAGACGGAGAGTGGGCTGGGAGCATCCCTCCTGTGACGGAGCCCCTCAAGGAACCCTTGTAAGAAGGGAAACGTTCTCTGGCATCACTAGGAAGGCACACGCAGCCTGTCTAATGGTGGCTCCTTTGCTTTCGCTTCTGCTCTCTGAAGGAAGTGACCCCTTGTCATGCAAAGTACAGCACAGGGCCGCTGCATCACGTAAAACAGTTCTTTGTTTTACTGCCTTTAACAGCCTCAATCACGACATGACGCTGACAGAGTTCAAGTTCATCTGGTACATGGAGTACTCGCACCGTATGTGGGGCCGTGTTGTGGGTTTGGCCTATATCCTGCCTGCCGCCTACTTCTGGCGAAAGGGCTTGCTCAGCCGCCCCATGAAGGGCTGTGTTCTGGCGCTCTGTGGGCTGGTCTGCTTCCAGGTGAGCAAGCTCTGTAGCCACAGGGATTAGCAGCCGCATCTCCTGCGAACATCTTCTGGTGGAGCGTAGTTAAGACGGTGGGACTCGAGAAAGCTTGGGGGGGTGTCAGTGCTGGTGGCTGGTTGAATGTGGAGGTAACAAACTGCTTTGCCTCTTAACATTTTTCTGGTCTTAACAGTTGCTGCTGCCCTGTCCGGCTCTAACTCCTCCCATTTTCTCAGGGGCTGCTGGGATGGTACATGGTGAAGAGTGGGCTGGAGGAGAAGCCAGACTCTTACGACATCCCCCGCGTCAGTCAGTACCGTCTCGCAGCGCACCTCGGCTCTGCACTGGTGCTGTACTCTGCCAGCCTGTGGACGGGGCTGTCTGTGCTGCTTCCACGACACAAGGTACGGGCGGGTGTTAGGAGTCGGAAGCGTGGAGCAGTGTCAGTTCAGAGGGTTAGGGGGGTGATGTGAAGGGTGAGGAAACGGTGTGAAGGGTGATGGTGCTTCTGTTCTGGTCTCTGATCTCACACTGCATTACAAATTACCCTTTCTGTAAACGTCTTGGTTATGAGGTGCTTCCTTTGGCTCCTGCTGTTCTGCTCAGAAGTGATTAGTGTCAGAGGCTGCAAGCTCAAACAGGGGTGTGCCTGGCTGGGCTGAACCACTTGGGCCAGTAACTGTCCAGTGGCCTCTTTGGTTTCTACACTGAGATGGACTCAATTAGTTACAGTTTTGAGGAACCACTGAAGTACGATTGTGCTGCCTGATGATCTCTAGGTTCTTCCTGTAAAAAAAAAGCAAACCCCTTGGCCTATAGATGCAGTGAAGGCTTTTTTCACCTGCTGCAAATAGCATTGGAAATGTTTTTCTTTGATTGTTTTCTTTTTCTTTTGTATTTTACAGTTACCTGAAACCCGTCAGCTTCTTCGCTTGAGACAATGCGCTCATGGCACTACTGCTCTCATTTTTCTTACTGCTCTTTCAGGTAAGACTGTTTCTTTCTGCTGTCCCATCTGCCACTCATTCCTCTCTGCCTTGTGGGTTTTCTTCTGGTATAGTGGGGACTGTGAGCAACCCTGTCATGTTCTCTGGGAGAACTCTACTGCTCTCAGGGAGCTTACAGTCAAGAACCTCCCTTAATGTTCTTTCCTGGGCAGGTGGAGATGAGCCTTCCAGCCTGGTGGTTGCTGTGTGATCTCTGTTATGTTTCTAAAAGAAATTCAGGATCAAGCTGAGCTCCTGAGTCAGAGCTGTGCAGCCCGGAGTGCCACCTTTGCCTCATCTGGCAGTCTCGTTTTCTGCTCTGGAATTGCAGGTGCCTTTGTGGCAGGGCTGGATGCTGGCCTTGTGTACAATTCCTTCCCCAAAATGGGGGAGCGTTGGATCCCAGATGATCTCCTTGCCTTCTCCCCCGTGCTGAGAAATATCTTTGAGAATCCTACAACTGTACAGTTTGATCACAGGATCTTGGTAAGTGCCGTCTTCCTGCTATGTCTGTGCTGCTTCTGGACAGCCAAGCTGTCCTGCTCAGGCTGTGGTTCTGTCAGCTTGAGTGATATCCAGAGCATCCGAAGGTCCTGAGAACATGTTACCGATCTGCTTGTGCAGAAAGAGGAAGTTTAGCACTCATTTATTTTCAGCATGGTCTCCTTCCTTAAGGACGTCTTCCTCCTGCGCTCGTTAGAGACTTCACTTCCTTGTGTGTCCTTTTCCATAACATGAGCTACAGACCAGGGAAGCCCTCACTATTGAAACGCCTGGGAAAGCTGTGTGAAATAACCTCAGGAAATCCTGATACAGGATACTACTTCCAGCCTTTCTGCACTTGCTTTGCACCAGTAGCAAGCACCCTGTGATGAAAATATCTCAGCTAGTTAGAGCAATCCAGATATTAAATACCACTGCATGCACTGCTGCGCACTAAGCCTCACTAAGACTAGAAAGAAAGATGAAGTGGCTTAGGAGAAAAATCTGCTGGGGTGACCTGCACAGCAGGGTCATGCTGGTGAGCTACAGCTGGGTGACGAAAATGAGATCAGTTTTCCAGATGACAGCTCCCACCTCGAGCTGTCAAGGTAAACACGGGGAGAGGGCAGGAATTTAGTCCCTAATGACTTGAAGAAAGGAGGAAAAGCTGTTGGAAAGTAGAGTGTTAATTTGGAGAAAAATGGAACTCTCTATAACTTTAGTTAAACTTCAGGGTTGTTGACCTGGGGCGTTTGGGAGCTCTGGGATTTGGTCACGGCCATTAACACACTTCTACAGTTAAATATTGCTCACAGAATTTCTTTTACTGCGTGGAAGGTGCAACCAAAGGCCACTGCACCCATTTCCTCTGGAGTTTTCTGGAAGGGTGGTTGTTTCCCTCCCCTCCTTTAGGGAATCGCCTCCTTCACCGCTGTCACAGCACTGTACCTCTTCTCGCGGAAGATCCCACTCCCTCGCAGGACCAGGATGGCGGTGACTTCCTTAATGGCTGTTGCTTGTGTACAGGTACTGGTTTTTTGTTTGTTTCTCCATCTATTATTTTTTTCCTCCCCCTAGTGTTTTGCATCACATTTAGAAGACAGAGTTGTCCCCAGCTTGGATCTGTGCTGGCCCCAAGAGCCTGAGGCTGAGGGGTGGAAGCTGCCTACATGCTGCCTGCACAATCTGAATTTGAGGGCAGGAGGCCTGGCTGTGGCCATGGGCCCTTCTCCACGGTGCTCAGTGCTGGGGCTGTGCAGCAAGGCTGCACCCACAGCTACTCACAGCCCTTCTCCCTTCCCGGCAGGTGGGCCTGGGCATCAGCACCCTGCTGCTTTACGTCCCCACACCTCTGGCTGCCACGCACCAGTCAGGCTCCCTGGCACTGCTCAGCATGGCACTCTGGCTTATGAGTGAGCTCCGGCGAGCCCCCAAGTAACCGGCTGGAGGGAGAGAGAGAGACAGAGCCCTCCCAGGGCAGCTGTGCAGCTGTGCCCAGAGGTGGCAGAGCTACCCTTGTCACCGGACCCCAGGTGCACCAGGTGGTGTGCAGGGAGCAGGCGGCGGTAGGTGTGAATGCCCACCGTGTGACATAAAGCAGTTTTTACAGAGCGACTAGTGTCTGGCTGGTGCCTCCATTACAGGGCGAGGGGCGCTGTTGTGGGAGGGGGAGGGCGTTAGGCTGGAATGAAGAGCCTGCCAGAGCGGGATGGGGATGGCACCGCTGTGGGAGTACTGTGTTCAGTTTGGGGCACCTCAGTACAAGAAGGACATTGAGGCACTGGAGCAGGTGCAGAGGAGAGCAATTAGGCTGCTGAAAGGGCTGGAGAACAGCCCTGTGAAGAGCAGCTGAGGGAACCGGGGCTGTTTAGTTGCAAGAAGAGGAGACTGAGGGGAGACCTTATTGCTCTCTGCAGCTATCTGAAAGGACATTGTGGAGAGGCAGGTACTGGTCTCTTCTCCCAGGTCAATAATGATAGGACAAGAGGGAATGACCTGAAGCTCCACCGGGGAAGGTTCAGGCTGGACGTGAGAACTTTTCTCTGCAGGAGTCGTCCAGCATTGGCACAGGCTGCCCAGGGAGGGGGCTGAGTCGCCATGCCTGGAGGTGTTTAAGGGGCAGATAGATGAGGTGCTTGGGGCTATGTCTTAGGAGTGCTAACGGTTAGAGTCGGAGGTTGGGCGGGATGATCCTTCAGGTGTTTCCCAGCCCCGGTGACTCCCCCGGGGCGCCCCCTGCGGCCGCCCGCCGTGCGCNGGGGGGATCGCGGGGGCGGGGGGCGCGGCCGGGCCTCGCGGCCCTAACGGCGATGTCTCCGCAGGGTGATCATCACGATGCTGGTCACCACCGCCGTGTGCTGCTACCTCTTGTGAGTACGGCGAGCCGGGACCCGGAGCCACTCCCCTTTGCGTCGTTTCCCCAGGCGCCGCGGCTGCTGCCTGTGGGTGAGGGGGACAGTCCCGTCCGGGCCTGCCTCCTGCCCGGGCCTGCACTGCCCCCCGGGCAGCAGCCACTGTGCCAGCACCTCAGGCAGCGGCAGCCTGGGGGGCCTGCTCCCCGGCCCTGTGCTACTGAGGCTGACGGCTGGTCGGATCTCTTTTGCAGCTGGCTCATCGCCATCCTGGCCCAGGCTAACCCCCTGTTCGGGCCGCAGCTGAAGAACGAGACCATCTGGTACGTGCGCTTCCTCTGGGAGTGAGCAGTCCTCAGGAGCCAGCGCCTGGACAGACATCCCCCCCAGAATCCTCACCGTGAGTGGGCAGAGGGCTGGGGTAGCGGAGGTGTCCCCTCTTGCCTGCCTGTGCCTGGCTGGGTAGGGCACTGCAGTCTGGTCCTTGCTGGGTGGAAGATGCTTTGGCTTCTGTGCACTGTGGCTGTGATGAACTGGGCTTAGCATGGGGCTGCTGGCTCTGCTTTGGGCCTGAGCAAACCGAAAGCTTCCCCCTGACCCTGTGGTTCACTAGGTTTGTGGGGCCTCCCTCATTGGTGCAGTTTGATGCTAACTTCTTCTCCTTTCTGCCTCACCCAGTTCGTGCTGCAGTTCCAGCCTCTACCTTCCCATACCAGGCAGCCTCCAGAGGTGCTGGGACAGAGGCTGGACCCGCTGCCCCAGTGCCCCCCGAGCACTGCAACCTGGACCAGTGATGGCCGGGCCCCCAAGCATGGCCGGCAGCACCCCTGACTGGGACGAGGGCCTGGGAAGCCTGGCCCTGGGAGCAATCGCGCTACCAGGGAAAGATTCCCTCAGCTGTCCAAGTGCTGCAGTCACTGACACTGAGCACCATCCTGAGAGACATCTGTGTGTAGTGCCAGCAGATCCTGTCCCTGCAGTGCTCGACCCACTCCCTCCAATGTGCTCAGCCCTGACTCCCCCAAGTGAACTCCGTGTCCCCAGCCCAAGCCGCCCAGCGAGTTACCGTGGCCCTGCTCATTTCAGGCACCAGCTGCCCCTCTGCATGAGAAGGCGGGAGCCTGCAGCATCCTCTGTTATACAGTCAGTCCCCTGCAGTGGGGGTGGTCCTTGCTAAGACAGATTCTGGCTGCGGGTGGGAGAAGGGAGAGCTGACCCTGGAGGAGCATGCAGACCCCTTTGGGTGTGATGAGGGAGATGCTGAGATGCAGAGCAGGGGGTCTGCTTGGCAGCCTGCAGGACGGGATTGAAAGAGTGCTGTGTCTCCTGCCTCAGCAGCGAGGGTGCTGCAGTAGTGTCTAGGTACCGCCTCATACCCCATGTCCAGATTCCAAGAACGGAGTAGGGCATTGTGTTCCCCCTTATTTATCACATAATTTATCTGTATCTATTTATTTGTCTGTGTTTGTTAAATTTGTGTTGTGGAAATAAATCTTTTTTTCTAGTAAGTGGTGCTGAAGGCAGAGTCACTTGCTGCTTTGAGGCTGAGGAACCGTCTTGGCTCTATTCAGATTTCTTCCCTTCCTCCTGACCCTGCTCTTGCACCGTGAGAACAAGGCTGGGACCCTCAGCTGTTGAGCAGGAGGTTGCCAGGACACTGGGCACAGAAAGTTTTATCCTTGGTGCCACCTGTGCACTCATCTTGCAGAACCAGGGTCATAGGTAGGGAACAGCCTGTGCTAGGGGCATTACTGGGTACCTGCCCAGCCTCTCCTGTGGCAGCCAACTGTGCTGGCACCATCTCTGTGGCTGTGCAGCAGCTGGAGCAGCTTAGCAGCCCCTTTCCCAGGCTGAGAAATAAGGTCAAACACAGGGAGCAACATCTTGCAGGGGCGCTGAGGGGGCGGGTTCGACTTCCTCATCTTAGGAGGAGAGAGGAGGAGCAGCAAAGGACCGCAACCGTTCAGCCTGGATCGGAGCTTCCCTTGCTGCTACCAGCCTGGGAGCTGAGCTCAGCTGTGCTGCCAGAAGGGCAGAGAACATCTGCCGGTACTACAGCAGCTCCGTTGTCCCGCTACAGTGGCACAAAGCATCACTGTGCAGACGTGCACTGGCCCCCAGTCAAGCCAGGAGCTGTCGCTTCTGAGGAGCTGCTTGCTACAACACAAGACCAGTGGTGGATGGCTCACAGAGTTTGTTTATTGCTACAGGAATGGGAACAGCGGAGTTCAAGTAAAAAGTGCCGAACTTCATTGGGTCACAGGGGACTNTGCTTATCTGAGGGACCTGCTGGGGCAGCAGCCTTGGGCCCGCTGGCAGCAGAGGACTTTGCTCTACACTGCGTAGCGAGGCAAAGGCCAAGGAATGGAAAGATTAGGGCTAGGGCAAGGCAGAGAGGAAAGCTCTGGCATCTGTAGCTGCCTCAGCCCACAGGCTCTGGTTCCGACGGGGAGATGGAGTTCAGAGTGAGATGGTCTTCAGGAATGAGTCCAATCCCTAAGAGCCCAGGCTGTCAGCCAGTCCTGGTTCTGCTGGTGCAATGGGACGGTGGGTGCCACCAGCATCATGGCCCGTTTCCCTGGCCCGGAGCCACCACCACCTTGTCCAGCCAGAGCAGGTTGAGCTGGGCCAAGCGCAGCTGCCGGTGGTGGATGCGGCGGAGCCGCAGGAGGTAGAGGACTATGGCCAGCACTACAACCAGGATGCAGGCAAAGAAGAGATAGTGGTTGTAGACAAAAGAGAGGCGCAGCCAGGAGGTGTGTGCTTGCCGGATGCTCTCCTGCCGGAGATCCCTGTGGAGAGAAGAGTCAGGACTGGCCATGATATGCCCTAGGGTACTGCCAGGGTCCATGCTGCTGCTCATCTTGGCAGAGTTCTCACCCAGTGCTGTAACTCCTGCTCCTTCCCAACCACCCTTCCCAGAGCGATGCCATCAGCAAGCCAATGGTACCTGAGTGGCAGAAATCGTGTCTTGTAGAGGATGGCTCCCAGCGTCCACTGCACCTCCCGGTCGTACACCAGCTGGGCCGTGCGCAGGCTGGGGTAGTCCAGAGGGAAGTGGAAGCCCTGGTGAAGGACTTGGTACATCCAGGCTGACTTAAAGCACTGATACCTGCGGACATGCACGGGGGAGCATCAGCCAGACACTGCACCACAGTCCCCTATCCCAGCAAAAGCCCCCCCAGGAGGTCTGGCCGCGGCACCCCACCAGCAAAGCCACTTACTTCAGTCGGTGCTGGTCGGCGTGCGACGAGTAGAGGCCGCCGTGGAAGCGCCGGGTCAGCACCTCCCATTGCTGGCTGCAGTACTCCTGGGAGACAGAAAAGTTTGGGCTCAGCAGAGAAATGGCTCCTGCTCTCTCCCAGCCCCAGGAACAGCAGCTCGCCTGTCCCTAGGCTGGTGCAGCACCCACCTGGGCAGCGGAGGTGAAGGTGGGAGCACTGTAGTGGCCCCCCAGGCGCAGCACATCCTCGGTGCAGTAGAAGAACTCAGAGAAGCCATAGAACTCGCTGTTGCCAAAGTCGATGGGTGCTTTGTAGGCCGTCACCAGAGAGGCCTGGCTGCCGTTGGACCCAGCCAGGAGGGGCTGCAGCAGCTCAACACAGACCAGCCAGTCCCCTCGACCCCGCACATACAGGGTTTGGTGGCCCCTCGTCACTGTGTCCTCCAGCCCCACAGGCAGGCAGGGATCCAGGAAGGGTGTCTCAGGGCTCAGTCCCGTCTGCTGACCGTGCAGGCTGGAAAACAGGCCAGGAAGGAAAGGCAAGTCCATGGGGGGGCTCTCGTACCAGCCCCAAAAGCCTAGTCTAGGCACTACCTCACATCCAGGTACCCCCCGCACCAGACTAGGCCATGTCTCCATGTAGCCTGCGGTGCCAGTGCCCACCCTGCACCTCCTGCCACGGCCAAACTCGCCAGATCTGTCACACCTGTGGGGTGCAACGAAGCACAGCCCACCCTCCCCAGTTCATGGGGATTTGCACCCCTGCACAGCTCCCGGGGCTCTGGAGGCAGGGTTTGCTCCTGGCACAGGAGTACCTGGGCACCAAGCCTCTCCGCCTCTGGCGACAGCTTCACGTAGCGCTCTGGGAAGGGGAGACAGGAGACAGAGAGCTCGAGGTGGGGATGCGATGGAAAGATGTGCTGGGTGAATCGGTGCTGGAGAAGGAGGGAAAGTCAGAGCAAGAAAAGCTGAAAGCCACCAGAGCGGCCTCCTCGCAGCCTGCTGCAAGGGGCGGAGCAGGAAGGCAGGGAAGGGCCAGGCTCAGGGAAGGGCAGCACCCGTGCACCCTGAGCCAGCCCGGGCATCTGCTGCTGTCACACGGCTGCTGCCAGCGTGGCTGAGGGAGCTGTTATCGCCACGGGTGGTTCTTGGGGCAAACCCAATGGGAATACAGTGGTGTGAATGAACCAGCACCCCGTTTCGCAACGCCCCGGTAGAGGCACCGCTAGGCAAGGCAGATATACCGGTTGTACGCATAGGTCTGGTTCAGCACAAGCTCCTCGTAGCGCTGCCGGGCAAAATTGCCCCCGAAGCCTAGGAAGGTGTTGACATAGACACGGTACATGTGGCCGGTGTGCTGCACGTCACAGCCCAGGTTGAACTCTGCCAGCAAGCTCTTAGCAGCCTCCTCCTGGGGATGCAGAGAGGTCCATGAGCATCAGCGACCCAGGGAAGGCAGGGGCTGCTCTCGGGGCCAGGCAGCCAGTTACGTACCTGCTGCGGGGAAAAGGCTCCGGAGTCGGGCACTTCATAGGCGATCTGCAGGGAGGCGCCCCCCATGTCTAGGATCCCAACTGTTCGTTTCCGAACCAGGGATTCTCCTTGATCCCCCAGTGCTACGGTTACCACCGCATCCTCCTCTGCAACCCACAGCAGCGTGTCAGAGCAAGAGGCAGAGCCTGAGGCGGCACCTCCTCCCTTGCACCGTTACCCCACAGAGCAGCCTCATGGGGCTCCTCCTCCCCAGCAAGCAGCCCCTGAGCATCATCTGCAGGGCAGCAGGTCCTACCACTTAGGCCTGGCCGCCCCCCAGCTTTATAGGTTTCCCCAAAGCATCCACAGCTGGAAGCCACTACAGGAACTCTACTACAAACCCTCTCTCCCTGGTTCTTCTCCCAAAATGTTGCAGGTGCCCCCTCGGGAAGGTGCCTCTCCAGGTCCCAAGCTCAGGAAAGTCACCCTCATGGCTGGTGTCAGGCATTGCCTGGTCAGAGGGGCAGCCACTGCCTGCTCCAGGGCTTGCACTTAGCCCCAGCAGCACTCTGCTCAGACCCTCCCAGCTGCTCTGCAACCAGCCACACTCACCGTCCTCATGATCAAACCGGCCCAAGACAAAGTTGATGCCGATCCAAGCATAGACACCTGCACGAGACAGTAAGGGTCATTACAGCACTATACTGAAGGGAACCAAGCAGTGTTCAGTGGCTGTTCCTACCTTCCTGTTTCCCCGAGATCACTTCTGCATGTGATTTGGAGAAGAGGAAATCAAACTCCAGGGGCACGTTCCTCACCAAGTCCTCTAGGATTGCAGCCTGCTGCCTGCATGGATGCAGGAGAGGGACAGATGCTAAGGGACCTTCACCAGCAACGCTCCCGTGTCCAGCCCCACGAGCCCTGCTGCTGCACCCAGCACACCTCGGAGATGAGAAACTAGATCTATTCATTTGAGACTTCAGTAAAAAAAGTCTCCTCTCAGCTCCTTCCCAGGGTGCTCAGACTCCCTTTCTCTTTTCCCTCACTGCTCACCCCAACAACACGTCCTTTCCTTTCTCGAATCTCCCCCTGGCCCAGGCTTCCTAATTCTCGCATTAGGCTCAAGACTCGGTACCGTCCTTCCCCTCCTCACAGCTGAGGGATCCCGGCAGGTTCCCCCTGCCAAGGGCTGGCAAACTCACCCCTCGGGCAGCAGCCTCATTCCTGCCGTGCACAGGATGTACAGCGGAGTTTCCTTGTGCTTCGGAGCCGGGACGTGGGCAGCCGCAAACTGAAGCAGCGGGCGCAGGTAGGGCATAGCTTGCTCGGGGGCTGCTGCCGCCGCCACAGAGATGCCTGCCCGGGGAAGGGAGGCTGTGAATTGGCTGGGACCCTGCTGGGACCCGGCTGGGACCCGGCTGGTGTGCGGGAGCCTCGGGGCCAGGAGCCCAGAGCGGTGGCACCCACCTGGCTTAATCTTCTTGACGACAGGGCGGCTGCTGCGGTCCCTCATCTGCTTGATGTCCAGCAGATCGTGGGGGTTCCCGTTGTGCGGGGGCCAGAAGTAGACGAAGACCCGGGACCCGCTGCTCCCGCAGTCAATGACCACCCCGTAACTGAGCGCCGAGTCCTCGGTGTCGGTGGCCGCCAGCTCCTCCGCCCGCGCCAGGTACCTGCGCCCGGGGACACGGGGCGCGGCGGGGCTCAGCGGCAGCGGCACC
>WEIS01027327.1:0-12870 GCA_013389965.1 Todus mexicanus
ACATCAGATTGTTAAGACACATCACAAGAAATGTAGTATTGTGCATTTGAATTTGTTTTCAAGCCTGCACCAAAGGGTGTCAGCCTCAATTCAGCCTGTCCTGAAGTCACGGTCTACCTCTACACTTGCTCTCCTCACCAGACACTCGATAGCCTCTGTCAGGGTAGGCTCTTCTCTCTGTCTTCAAAGCGTCTTGATGTGAGAAATGCATCACAAGGCCTGGAATTCCCAGACCTACCCAGAGCTTGCAAGTTTCCAAAGGCTTTGCCTGCCTGCCATCCATCCATCCATCCATCCATCAAAACACCATCCATCCTATACTATACACTAATCTCTCATTCCAGCTGTTAGTGAGGTGTCCTGCAAAATTTTTCTCACCCCATCCAGATGGTGTCTTTCAGTTAGCCCTCTCCTTGCTGAACCTTAAGAAGTTTTTTAGTTATTTTTACAGCTACCACAAGAACCACTTGATTTCTCTTATCATCTAGAGGACCAAATTGTATATGGTAAGTTTAGTTTGCCTAGCTGACATTCATAAAACAGTAGTAGCAGTATACCCGCAAGCTTATGCAGGAATGACTTCTTTTTGATACGTACAGAGGTTCTTTGGAGCGCTGATTCTTTCCCTTTTTTTTTTTCATGCAATCTGCTAAACGTCTTATATAGCTGTATGTTTCAACCATATATCACGAACATTTTTATCTGATGAGGTAACGGTTTGCCTTTTAATTTAGCAACATTTTATACAGAACAGACATTACAGGTTATTAATACACATTACTACTTTTAAGGTCTGTGTGTCACATCAAGCATTGCCAAATCAGTTTAAAAAAAAAAAGAAAAAGAAGACTTGGTTGCATTGGCTGAAGAGTGACAAAGGTGGCTGGATGTCAGCCTAACTCCTTCACTTACTTGGCTGCCACTGTCTGCAGCCTGAAGAAGGACTTCAACCATTTATTAATGCATATATGTATCCTCAGAAGCAAAGCCTTTGCTAACAGAAATTGGCACTGCTCCACTAAGTCAACTGAATGTTTCTAACAAATGAACAGCTCCTCCACAGCAAGCAAAATCTTGCCTGCCTTTATGTATCATCCCACATGTCCATAGGATTTTGCCTACGTGATTAAGAGGATGACTCACAAGAGCGGTTGCAGCGTCTTCCAAGCCTGTCCCAGCCTCCTTTGTTATGCTTAACCTTCCAGATCAACTTCTTAGTGAAGCCAGAAGTAAGAGAAGAAACCCTTGGCAGATAAGGAAGGTAAAATACTATTTCATAATACTGTCACAAGTTTATGTTTGGAATCCACAGCACCTCCAACACATGGACTCAAGTAAAATTAATTTGGTGTCATTGCCTTGTTCCTGGGACAGGAGCAGTCAAATGTTTAATTCCTAAAGGCAGTAGGTTCATAGAAGTTCTGGAATAGATATTAGATATACTATCTATTGATTCTCTTATTAATTTAATTATCTTTTTATTACATATTAGATATACTATCTACATCCAGTTAATTCACCTGAGTACTCTGCAAAATTTTAATTGTAATGTGAATTTAATACTCAATACAGGAGCTTCCTGCTTCATACATTATTTAGTTTTAGAAATAACAAAGCTTTCATAAACTCACCGAAAAAGCAAGTTTTCTCTCCCACCTTTAATTTAAAACCTCTCCAGGCTTGTAAGACCACATGAGAGAAAATATTAAAGTCACTTCAGAAATCTCAAAAATAGCAGTTTATGCATTCAAATATGTAACAGTCTCAGGTTTTTTCCTAGGCTCAAAATGTTTTTCATCATTATTTGACACATTTTCAAGTAAAAAAATCAACAGACGTATACAAATGTGGCTTTCCATGAGTTTAATAAGGGGGGTGGCAGTGAGTCTGTTTATTAAGATAAGAGAATCAAAGTCTGAACCCCTGACAACAGATGCATTGCAACTCTCTTTCTTTTTTGGATTTGCACTGAAAATGATTATTCTTGATAGCTTAGTCTTGTAATTTTGGAATAAATTTGGGTATACACTGAAATGTCAGAATAAACTGGGTCCACTATAACCTTGTGAAACTTCCCTCCTCTCACCAGCACCTGCCCACCACCAAGTAGGGCAGGCAGGTGTCATGGCACAACTCCGAGCGCTGAGAAGAAGGCTTTTTCTACCTGGGGAAAAAAAGTACAGTGGCCTTTTGCATTCAGTGCCTTTTTCTACAGTAAGTATTCTGTTTTCCACCTAAATATAAACTGTGAGTAGCCTAGGCATGAGATGAAAGGTTTGATGCTGAAGTGTGCAGTTCCCATGGGATTGTTTTTCTCTTCAAAGCAGTTCATATTCAAGCCAGGCAGTACCTGGAAATTCTGCTGTACCAAGTACCTGTATGGACATTATAGTTAATGGAAAAGGCTTTGTACAGCTGAAGATAAACATGAAGTAAGATAAAAATTGGACAAGATTATGGGAAATATTATACTGCACAAGAGTATGCCCAGCATGATTATATTATTGTTAGAGCGATGTAACTGAATTAATTTCCAGTTCCTAGAAATGTGCTAGAGTCCCCACAGAGGTGTAAGAATTAAAGAGCCTATAAGTACATTGTGATTTTTGTCTTCAACCTTCAGGCTGCTATTATCTGTGATGACTTCATTCTCCACACACGTATCAGCAGAGTGGTCATTCTGCTCTAGTGATGCACTGCTGTCTGCCACTTCAGCTCCAGCCCATGGCGTATCCGTAAGTGTTGTGTAGGAGCTACAAGTGTAAAATGTAAAGATGGCCAGGGCTACTGAGAACAGATCCCTCCTCTGACCCAGTCCCACTTCTGTGCCTCCATCTTTTTGATTTACCTGGCTAGCACACACTAAGAGTTAAGGAAGAGACTGAATTACAATGAGCAACCCAGTGGTCATTTCAGTAGAAGACTTGTCAAAAATATATGGTTCATAGGATTGGACAAGCATAGGATAATCCAACTTGGAAGGAACCTCAGGGGGTCTATAGTCCACTTTACTGCTCAAAGCAAGGCCAGCTTTGAGGTCAGACCAGTCTCCTCAAAGGGTCTTGAAATTATACAAGGATGGAGAGTACACAACTTCTCTGGGCCTGACTGTACTGACAGGGCAAAATGTTCTCCTTACATTCAGTCCTTGCTTCAATTTATGACCACTGTCTCTTATCCTCTCCCAATGCATCACTGTTAAGAACCTAGCTTCTTCTCTCTGGTGACCTCTTCTATGCACTATAGGCAGTGGTATTATTAGGTAACCCCAAAGTCATCCCTTCTCCAGGCTAATCCAGCCCAGCTTCCTCAGCTGCTCCTCACAGGACAAGTGCTCCAGCCCCCACATCCCCAGTGCCCCCCCTCTGCTGACCCCCCTCCAGTTTGTCCATGTCTGCCTTGTGCTAGGAGGACCAAAACAACATAGTATCTACATGTGGTCTAACAAGTGCTGTGCACAGGGGGATAATCCCTTCCCTCAATCAATGGGCTGTTTCTATTCATACAGTCCTGGAGGCTGTTGGTCACCTTTGCCTCCAGGACACACAGCTGGCTCACATTCAGTTCCCTGCACATCACCACCCCAGGGCTTTTTCCACAGAGCTGCCTCCCAGCCCATCCATCCCCAGCTGGTAGTGCTGTAGAGGCTCTTCCCACTATGGTGCAGGACTTGACATTTCACTTTGCCGAGTTTCATGAGGTTTCTATTGGCCCATTCTTCCAGCCTGCCTAGGTCTCCCTGAATGGCAGCTCTATTGCCCAGTTCCCCAAAATTTGGCATCACTTACAAACATGAGAAGAGTGCACTCTGTCACCTTCTACAGGTTAAGAGCTGGAGAAAAAGTGAGTGTTGGAGACTATCCTTTTTGTTGTCAAAGAGCTGCTAGGTGGCTTTAAAAAGATACTGGATTCCCAGTTGCTTTTTTTCTCCATATGTAAAATGTGGATGGCAGATCTAGAACACTCCAGGCAGTATCCTACAAGCCTTGGAAGAAAAATTCTATTCATATCTTGGTCTCATTAATTATTATCGTGATTATTGCTACTTGCTTTCTGAGGTCACATGTTTGTTCCCTAGGCAGGGTTTAATAGGACTCGTAGGAATTTACAGGGAATATGTCCTTGTAAAGATGCATTACAAAGGATTTACTTCCTCCCACTTCACAGACTGGCAGTGCTCAGACTCCTGCAAATCCTATGCTCTCTTGTGCCAAAATCCTCCGACCAAGGTGAATACTCAGGCTGCAGCAGCCTGAGGGCAGAGGTTGGTAGGTGAAGTACCGTGCCATCTCTCTGCTTCTTTGCATCAGTGAATAAATGCATATTCTTTAGCCCTTAACTCACACTTCAGTTCACAGAATAATAGAATGGTTTGGGTTGGAAGTGACTTTAATGATCATCTAGTTCCAACCCCCTTGCAACGAGCACGGGTTCCTCCCACTAGATCAGGTTGCTCAAGACCCCATCCAACCTGGCCTTGAACACTTCCAGGGGTGGGATATCCACTGGTTCTCTAGGAAATCTGTTACAGTGCCTCACCATCCTCACAAGAAAGAATTTCTTCCTAATATCTAATCTAAATTTATCCTCTTTCAGTTTAAAATCAGTCTCCCTTGTTTTGTCACTATAGGCCCTGGCAAAAAGTCTCTCCATCTTTCTTATAAGCCCCTTTTATGCATTGGAAGACCAAAATAAAGTCTCCTCTGAGCCTGCTCTTCTCCAGGCTGAATAACCCCAAGTCTCTCAGCCATTCTTCAGAGGGTGTGCAAGCCCTCTGATCATCTTTGTGGCCCTCCTCTTGACTTGCTCAAACAGGTCCATGTCCTTCTTATGCTGAGGGCTCCAGAGCTGGATGCAGCACTCCAGGACGGGTCTCGTAAGAGCGGAGCAGAGGGGGAGAATCATATCCCTCGACCTGCTGGTTACACTTCTTTTGATGTAGCCCAGGATACAGTTGGTTTTCTGGACTGCAAGCACACATCACCAGGTCATGCTGAGCTTCTTGTCAACCAACACCCCCAAGTCCTTCTCCTCAGGGCTACTCTCAATCCATTCATTGCTCAACCCCTATTTGTGCTTGGGAGTGCCATAATCCAGGTGCAGGACCTTGACCTTGACCTTGCTGAACTTCACGAGGTTTGCACGGGCCCACCTTTTAAGACTGTAAAGGTCCCTCTGAGTAGCATCCCTTCCCTCCAGTATGTCGACTGCACCACACAGCTTGGTGTCATCAGCAAACCTGCTGAGGGTGCACTCTATTCCACTATCCNCCACAACCTCTGTTTGCTCAGACAATTCCTCTGTATTCCTCCCAGGCTACCTGTCCTTGCTTCCACCCTCTGTAGGATTCCTTTTTGTGTTTGAGTTTGTCCAGGAGCGCCTTGTTCATCCAAGGAGGCCTCTGGAGATTTTTACCTGACTTCTCTGTCAGGATGCATTGCTCCTGAGCTTGGAGGAGGTGATTCAGAGTATTAACCAGCTTTCTTGGGCCCCTCTTCCTTCCCAGGCTTTATCACATGGTACTCTACCAAGCAGATGCATGAAGAGATCGAAGTCAGCTCTCTTGAAGTCCAAGGTAGTGAGCTTGCTGTGCAACCTCCCTGCTGCCCTAAGGATCTTGAACTCCACCATTTCATGGTTACTGCATCCAAGTTCAATTATGCTATGTCAGTCACTAGAAACATTTGCTGAGTGTCTTTCTGCATGCTCACAGTGTCTTACTTTTATCTTCACTGATACCAAGACTTCATTAAACCCCTACTTAGCTATAGTCCCTATTAAGTATGGTATTAAAAATGGTATTGCAGTAGAAAATAAAAACAAGTCATTAGAATGGACATTGATTGTAAACCTAGTTTTACGCCCATTTATATATACATATCCATCAAAGTTGGAAATGACAGCATGTTCAGAAGTATATTAATTGAAAGAGCTATGTAAGAAATGTCCTGCAAGTTGGCTTACATACAGCACGAAGACCATAAATTAATGAAGACTTTGTTTAATTTTTGCTGTAGGTAACATGATCAGTTTGTCAGATACTCATTTAATAGGGTTCACAGCACGTGCAACCCACCACTGTAATGGATACTGAATATCAAATAAATTTTTCTTCATGTGTTCAAGTCTACTCCAATATGCACTAAATATGAGAGAAACTATTCAGACAAAAGGCTCGTTGACTTTCTTTTCTCCCCCAGCTCTTGGTACATACGTTCCCCTGTTCCACACAAACCCAAACATTCTGTCAGGCAGGCTTTATATAAAACTCTGTAATACCCAAAAGGCATCATAATCATCACAATCATGTAGCGGGTTTCACTGTGCAGAAGTTCCAGCACTCATAACTTCATGGGGGTCATGGGGGTTTCTATCCTCCTTTGCACTTAAAGATGTAAGTACAAAAGATGTATTACATGAGAGATTTGTACTTTTGTAAGAAGGCGTTAGCTGTTACTGTTCTTAGCCAAAATATTACAGGTTTCCTATCTTGTCTCTGAGATGCTCTTTTCTCACATTTCTTGGTCATAATAGGTTAATTACCTATTAGGCTTTTCCCCTAGTATGTGAGGGTTTTGTCTCTTTGAGGTCAGTGGAAAAAACAAGACATAAAATCTATTTGTTATTAATGTATTTCTTCTAGCCCATAAAACCCAAACTCATCTTTTTTTTCAACATGAATAAAGTGTTAGCATTTTCTTTAGAACAACTCATTTAGAATTTCAGTGTACAATAGCACTCGTGTTTGATCACAAAGACCTCAATAAAGAATCAGTAACACCACCTGTTTTTAAACCAAATACATATTGGGCAATAATAGAGTTAGATTTCAAGAATAAAGGGATAAAATCATCCATGTAAGGATTCTCAGCTCATTCTAGAGATGCAGATTTCTAATTTGATTACACAGGCTGTACATATGAATGTCCATATATACACACACGTGTGTCCATGTGTGTGTATATATGTATAGATAATTCTTGTAAAGGACAGTGATAATTGCTGTCCTGTGAGCTTAGCATTTTACTCCACATTAGCTGCACTTCTTAAATGTGAATACTCTAGGATCTCTCTTCTTACATCTTGATGTAACATTCCTCCTTCTTTCTTTTCCCATTCCTTTCTCTTTCTCAATCAGTCACAATCTTTTTTTACATCTTTTTCTCAACTATAATCCACATTCATAATACGTTCTACAAAGAAACTCTGAATGTCACCTTACTGGTATCCTTTACATATGATTTAATTTAATGGTGACTCATGAAAACATCAAGTAAGAATCTTTAGTATTCCAAAGTAGTACATCAAAACATTCAAAATAAGGATGTAATTCTCAGCAGCAGTTAATGTTATAGAGCCCCTCCAAGCTGAAGGTCTTTTCTCATTTGGGTAAAATTTTGAAAGCTATCGGAGTGCCTCTTACAAGAGCAGATGCTGCTGTGCAACTATATGAACCATATTAGCTGTGCATATTAGAAGTAGCACACTGAAATTTAAAAAAAATCATTAAAAAGGATGATATTTTAAAGGATATTTATTTGGAAAATGTAGCTTAATGTAGAACAACAAATAAGCAAGTGTGTGCTGCTTTGCAATACACTCATCATTTTGTCAGTCCACTTCAGGAAAATCAATTCACACAGTTTGTCTACAAACGGTGTTATGCACTAAATGGTCACAGCTTGGAGGATTACTTCTTAGGAGGAAAAGGAGATAATACTCATAGATCGAATGAAAACTGGGGGGAAAGTCGTCTGCTGAGAAACAGCAGTGGAACTTTTCCATACGTTTTAATGTCCAGTTCCAGCTCTGAAGTAGAGCCGTGAAGGAGGGAGAGAGCACGCCAGGCCAGTGTCTAATGGTGTGTAGGTACCAGCTGTGTGCGGAGAGCCTGCTCTTTAGGTGAAGGGCAAACACTCCTGTTCTTTATAACTTCATTACAACACCACCAGAGTTTGTATTAACATTACCAATGCGAGACCGTTATTCTATCAAAGAAAGAAGAAATGGCCTGCTCATGCTGGAGGTTCAATACGCTCATTACATTGACATTGTTATTCCTTCACACTGCCCCAAAATTTGTCATTTAAAGGGCCTGTTTCAAGTGTTATAATCATGGTACAAATCACACAATTAATCCCCACAATCCCACCTCCAAGCTGTTTATAAACATACAAATCATACTAAATGCTTGTCAAATTACTAATAACCGAAGGGTCACAGATTTTAAGGTTGTGAGCAACAATTACAAAATCGTCACGTTTGACCTCTTGTGTAAAACAGACAGTAAAAAAAATCACTCCTACATCGAGCCCTCCACTAAATGGGGCTGGAGCTGTGTAGGGTAGACCTATGCGTCCTGCCCCTTAGCAACCCGAAGATTGCTATACTTTACACTCACCTCGAGGGGAAAACTACAGCCAAGCACTTGTACGACCCAAGGACATCTCGAGGATGCAGCACTGGCCATCTTTGGACCTTGATTAACCTTTTGTCTCCAAGGAGACATTTATATGCTCATTTCAATGCTCATTTTAAGCCTGTTTTAGGGAAATGGTGAACAGAGGGGATATCATGAAGGCACCAACATATTAATGAGTACATTTTATGAGGAAGGAACTAGAAAATAAGCAAACCTATGATGCCCATTGTCCAGTTAAATTTACGTGCCACTTCCAGAAAATATTCAATAAACCTTCAAGGAATTTTCTCGAACAGAGACTGAGTAAACAATAACTTATCCATGTTTATACTGCATGTTTAAGTCAGATGTGACAGGGTTCCTAGGACCACGCTACAGCATGCTGTCTTGCAGTACGAATTAATCCATAAAATTCATTACACTTCTGCTGATGAAGCAGTGGTAACTTCTTCACGGTCTTTTACACACAAAAAGGCAAAGCTTTGAAGTATCCTTTTACACAATGCTTGAATAGTCTATTAAATTGTTTTTGGACTAATAGCATGCTTTCAGCCTATGACATTACCAATTTTTGCAATATGGTAAAGGTTTCTCTTGGCTAAAGCAGGAACATGATAACGAGTTGTCTTTGCCTTGAATAGAGGTACTAATCATGATGTTACAACCTATCTTATGGCAAAGAACACTTACAAGTGACCTATGTCTGCTTGATGTTATTGTACTTTGTATCTCAGCCACAGATGATATTTCAGATACCATCTCTGAAACACTACCTCGCATTGAGAGAGAGCAAGCTGGTGAAAACTGTCGATGTGGGGCAGCAACACCTAGTAACACTAGATAGAAATAAAATTGTCACCAAGCTTCTGAGCAAGCAAGTAAATAAATATAAAAACAAGGTTTGTAGGCACTCCATTGTAACTGATTTGCCCTTGTTTACTGATAGTTCTGTCAACTTCAGTTACCTCCTGCTGTTTCAAATTCACATGCAAATCTGTCAATATCTTTCTGACTCCGTGGAAACGAACTACAAAATTCCACATTGACCTCAGCAAGGCTGGGATTTCATCCTCTTATATCAGGCATCATAACAACAGGAAAGGTGAGTTTCGTATCTTTAGGGTTTTGAGTTTGCTATTACACCATAATGAACACACATAGCCTTAATCCAAAGCCAACAATAAATCTGGGACTTCAACTGTAAATCAAACACAATATCGCTGATCATTGCTCCGCTTATTTTTCTGTCATGCTAGCCTGGAAAATGCACGTTAGTGTTTATACAAATGTATATATACATATTTTATATAAACACATATATATTTACCTTATTTAGAATAAAAGCTGTTCGAGAAAAAAATATTTTCTATATCTTGTCTCCTAGAAACTACATGCTTAAAATAACAATGAGCCAGCTGGAAACTCTAATGGTCAGACAATAATTGAATGAACTATTTCACAGTTTCTGCATATATTAAGCTGATTAAAGTTAGTTATGATGAGTAGTATAAAATAGGTTCGGTCACATCAACACTTCAGGCATTTAATCACACAATACACATACCTGTCAACATTCAAAGTTTCATGGAAACCATTTTAATTTGCAACGCTCTGTCCAGTTCTGTAACTAACAGTTTCAAGTACTGGTTTACCATGAAATAATGAACACCAAACAGCAAAGCCTCCATATTCGTATCGCCCGTTAGCTCCTGTCAGCTGAGAGAGGGGCAGAAGGTGCTCATTGCTGTTTATTTGGAAGGCAACATGTGACACAACCTGACATGTCAAAGTGTGAAGAGGTTTCTGCCACTTAGGTAAAAACAAGTGTACTGATGGGTGAAACTGCAAAAAAACATTTAAAGAAGAGGAGTCGGAGGTTATTTTATTCCTACATAATGAAATGCCTAAGGAAAACACAGCTATGGTTGGTTTTAAACGCCTTTAAGAGCTGCCCCCTCCTCTTCCCTTCTTCCCTTTGCTGTTCAGAGCTGTTGAGTAACAGACATTTCAGTGTGCAGGGCGAAGTAAACAAATGCATTGCTACTGTAGTTGCAGGGCAAGGAAACATTGATGTCACTGCTGCTATAATCACATTAGTAGGGTGCGTTAACGGTAATGTCATGTTTGATCAACTAGTCCAGTCAAAAGCCCTTCAAAATACAATCTGAACAGAAGCATAATCCAAAACAGCGAAGAGAATTGACTTCCGAACTGTTTCCTTCCAAATACGGACCCTTGTTGCAAAGGTGAGCTTTCGATCACCAACACTCAATGTCGAATCATCCCAAATCACACAATTACACTTCTCACTTGGCTAGGTCCCCACTCTCATCTTTTAAACACGAATTTGATTTCTCTCTTATTCCTCACTGCGCACCCGCACCCTGCAGCGTCCGAATGCATCCCCACCAGGGATAACATACGCAGCCAGAGTTTGCTCCTGTTCCTGACAGCTTGTCTGTCAAGGACAGGAATATTTACAGCCCGAGTGCTTAGGACCATTTTTTCCTTCAGTAGTTCTTTTCTCCTTCAAAAACAATGTGTTGCTGTCTCTCTGCTTTAACACCTAGTATTCAATAGCCAACGACAAATTCTCTCAGGTGGGAGAACGGCTGGGCAACATACGGCCCCTGTAGCGTCCCAGCACCCTCCGTACATAGATGTTCATCAATTCCGTACTTTTTAATCAACATTTTCTGATACTGCCAAGCTTGGGCATGTGCTAAACCTTAAGTGTTAACCCTTTTGCAAGAGTAGCGTGTAGCAAACGCAGTGTCGGTGAGACCAGGCAAGGACCGCTGCCATCCAGAACTTCCACGCACATTTTTTTTTTTGCTCTCATCTCCCCCACTTCCTTCCACCAACCTGCCCCTGGGAAGGAGCAACTCATCCCGCTTCTCATCCTCTCCCCGAAGCCTGCCTGCTGCTGCCCGCCTGACACCCGACATCTTCCCCTTCGCTTTCCGTCGCTTCCCCCGTTTGCCCCCGGACTGCTTAAGGCGCTGCTTCTCCCCTGTCCCCTGGGCTCACCTTTTCGGTCTGCCTGGCGGCGCAGCCACCGCCTGCATACCAATGTGGGGCCGCAAAGGCAGCGCCGCGGCCGCTCCGCCCGCACACGGCCCCGGTTCCCGCTCCCTGAGCTCCGCACCCCGGCCCCGGCTGCTCCCGCGGGCGCGCTGCCCCTTTTTTTGCGCGTTGTCACCTCAATACATTTAAAGCGGGGGGGACTCGGGAACGGGGACAGGCACCATTTATCCCGGCCAGCAGGACGGGTCTCGCTTGTCCCCTGGGGACCCGCATGGATGCGCGCAGCAGGCACCCAGACACGCACATCCACGGGTACCGGGAAGGGAGTGTGCGGGGCGTGGGGCGCCTGTGCCACATCCGTGTGCGTGTGTGAGTGTGTGCTCGATGTGTGCTCTGCGTGTGTGCTCGGGGAGCGGAGCGGGGCGGGAGGGAAGGAGAGAGGCAGCCCCGCCGCACCCGCGCATCCCCCGCGCCGCGGAGAGCGGAGACTCACCGGGTCACCCTGGTCTCTGAAGGTCAAGCTCAGGTTGGTTTCTTGATTGCAGTTGTCCTCCGGGCTCGTTCGGCTCAGCTCTTCCCTCTCTCTTTTTTTTCTTTATTTTTTTTTCCCTCTGTGTTTTTTTGTTGTTGTTGTTTTCTTTCCCCTTCCCTCGCTCCGGCCGCGGTGGCGGCGGCTGCCGCCCGGCGGGGCTCCCTCTGCCGCTGCCGCTGCCGGCCCCGCGGGGTGAATCCCGGCTCCTAAGCCCTGGCCCCGCGGCGCCGCTCAGANGCCGCCGGCAGCGCGGGCAGCCCGGCCGCGGCAAACTGGGACCGCGCCGGCCGCCGCGTCCCGCCCAGCCGAGGTTTCCCCCTCCCTTCGCCGCCGCTCGCCCCCACCTGCCTCCTCCTCCACCGCCTCCTCCTCCTCCTCCTCCACCGCCTCCCTCTCTTGCCGCCCGCCCCCCGTCTCCGCCGCGCCGTGGGGGAGCCCCGCCGCCCGGGTGGGTGCTGTGCTTGTAGCTGCGGGGTGGTGCGAAGGAGCGGGTTTGCCGTTCCCTCGTCCGCGCTCTCCCGCCGCGCTGGGCATCTTCGCNTCCCTCGCTCCGGCCGCGGTGGCGGCGGCTGCCGCCCGGCGGGGCTCCCTCTGCCGCTGCCGCTGCCGGCCCCGCGGGGTGAATCCCGGCTCCTAAGCCCTGGCCCCGCGGCGCCGCTCAGATCCCATGGTCGCAATCCACATCGCGGCAGATGTACCACAGAATCACGTAGAGGATCAGCAGGATGGCGAAGATGAACAAAGCCACCAGGATAGCCTTGGTCACCGGAGAGATGAGGGACTGCATGTCACCCGCGGGCCGACGCCGAGGACCGACGAAGACGACTCGGCAACTACACGGGGGGCAGCGAGCGCGGACGGATCCCGCGGCCCCACCGCCGCCCCCGCC
>WEIS01027331.1:2124-13945 GCA_013389965.1 Todus mexicanus
GAGCTGGGGCTGTTCAGCCTGGAGAAGAGGAGACTCAGGGGGGACCTTATCACTCTCTACAACTACCTGAAGAGAAGTTGTAGACAGGAGGGGGCTGGGCTCTTCTCCCAGGCAACTTGTGACAGGACGAGAGGGCACGGCTTGAAGCTGTACCAGAGGAGGTTTAGGCTGGATGTTAGGAAGCACTTTCTGTTGGAAAGGGGGATGAAACACTGGAATGGACTGGCCAGAGAGGTGGTGGAGTCACCATCCCTGGAGGTGTTTAAGAAAAGACTAGATGCCACACTTAGTGGCATGGTTTAGTTGATGTTGTGGTGTTAGGTCATAGGCTGGACTTGATGATCTCAGAGGTCTTTTCCAGCCTCAATAATTCTGTGATTCTGTGATATAAAAATCAAATATGTCTGCATGGATTTGACTATTTACAATTCTTTAAAAAAATCCAACAAATACCTTTGGACTTTTACGTTGATTTTAAGTATATATTAAGTTAATGGCTGTTTAGGAAAATATACCACAAGTCCTCACCTTGACTTTATCTGCAGTCCAACTTTAGTGTGACTATAGAAGAGAAGAGGAAAAAGCAAGGAATTTTAGACTTGTTTTTCCCTACCCTTCATATAGGATGTAAAACTACAGATATTCTCCATCTTGAAAGAATTAAAAAGCTAAGGAGCAATTTTCAGTAAGTATGTAGTTTGCAGAATAAATACTTGAAAACAAGAATGTCTGTGCCCACCCTAAAATTTGATATAAATAATGAAAACTAAAATTTACATTAACTTTACAGCATCTCTTTGTGTCTTCAGCTATTTAGCCACTTCTTGGATATTAGGCCTTCTCAGTGATGGAGAAGATAAATACTGGTAACTCTGACAGTGATGTCAATAATTAAATTTCATCCAAATTCCACCCAAAAGTAAGCATAGGATTGTTGGATTATAAGTGCAGCCCTGCACTTTGGAATTACAGAATGAAAATTAACACAAGGTGGTTTTATTCACTATTACATGCAAGAGGGTAAACTGTCCCTTGTCACTGTCTTGGTAGCATTCACTGTCCCCACTCCCCCATTGCTGGCCAGTGTCAGAAACAGAATGATGGACTTCCCAGGATGTTCATTCCCTTGAGCGCAGGTTACAGGGGATCTCAGGTCATTGTTTCTATCCTCCTTCCTCACTTCGATTTTGTAAGGCAGGGGTGGAGCCAGTGGTAACTAGATTGGAGATGACGGTAACGAAAAAAAAAAAAAAGAATAACATGGCTAATTTTATAATCTAGTTGGCTTTAGAATTCAGAGCAAAAACAATTGGTTTACAAGGGTGAAAGTAAAGGTAGGATCTGGCATTTCATCTGTAGCTTTTTCTACTTCTTTCCACTAGTAACGCTCAAAATCTTGCTCATGAGCTAAGAGAACTCATGGCTTAAATATATTTATGTTTATCCAATTATTGAATCATTCTAATAATTGTTACTCTCCAGACAGAGTTGCTACAGAAAAGGAAAGAATAATAATGAAGTCACATGTGAATCTACATCTAGGTCTACAAGAAACGTAATCTACATGTGGTAGTTTTTCTATCATTTCATGTCTGTAAGTCAAAGTTGCATAATCTTCTAAAAATATTCTGTAGGAAGGAAGAAGTAAAAACCTGCTGCCAAAAATGACACAATAAAATCATGTAAGCTTTGATTCTGCAGGAACACAAATGAAATTGTCTATCAAAATTATGCTGTTTCTCAAGGCAGGAACATTTGTTTGGCATCAGTGGTAAGATGAAGTTATGCTCAGTTGCGCTCTGACAAAGATCCCCGGACATCCCCCTTCCTCAGAGATGAGATGGGACATGCTCACAGATCCTTACAGACAGTTTTCATTCCCTTGTGGTTCCGTTAAAAAGCAAATGTGCCAGAGGATCCATCCTGTGTCCTGCCCACTTTCCCTAGTCTCCAACCTGAACTCCAGCTTCATCTCTATCTGCTTTACTTGCCTTATCTTCCAAGCAGGGCATCCTACACTTCTATCCCAAACTTTATCTCCCTCCCACCCAAAATAACTGTGGTCTCTTCCCCAGCTGGAGCAACCGCTACTGCCCACCAGCATCCTCACAGGAGCTGTGTGCAGAGACTTCCAGGCATAGGGCTCTCTTCCTACAACGAGGAGAACAATCTCTTACTATGTCATTTGATGGTTGGATGAAGACCTGGGTGCATCTTTTAGTCATTGCTACTGGTATTCAGACATATCCTGTATGTCTACCTATTCTGTCACCACTTTCTAAGTATCCTATCATACCTGTATGGGCCTATCACACTGTTGGCTTTAAAACGAAGCCATAAAACAATGGAATAGGCCACATGAGGTTCTGGTTCTGTTGTAACTTGCTTATGCAGACTCCCTGGTACTCAGTTTGTTAGATTACACTTTTAGAAATGCAGTATATTTTAAATAAATAAAAATTTTAAAACTATCATCAGAGAGCAAATTTTCCAATACAGGATGACATCCATGAGGTGCAATAAAGTAAGTTCAATAGGTAATTTTTTATCTAAAATTTCTTTGAAATATGTGGAGGGAAAAGAGCTTATAGCATAGTAGTTTTACAGAGAAAAAAGTGTGAGAAAATATTGCATGGAAGAGAAATCTATAAAAATTATGTAATTGCCACAAAATGTGTGCTTTTCACTGTTATTTCAGTAATGTGTTTATACACCCTTGATTGCTAATCTTTCCCATGCATCTAAGATGCTTCATAGACCCCTGTGAGTAGTAAAACCAAACATGAATGCTTTGGGCTTAACTATCCTCCTTAGTCAATCAGGCCTGTCTCCTGGAATTTCTGAGTGATATATTTTCTCAGATTAGATATAATTTTCTCTGTTCTCTTCCAATTTGGACCCATTTCCAAATTATCCTCTTCCACTGCTCAGAATCTCATGTGAATCACTCCAGTCCTCAGGGTTTCATAGATGAATTCACAGCTGGTATAAATCTGGAAGCTTGTTCTGTTTATGAACAAGTTTCTGTGCAACAAATGTCTGCAATAACAGTAAACTAAACCAAGGACTAAAAATGTCTCTTCTGCTGCCATATTCATACTGGCATGAACTGAGTGCAGTAAACAAAACATTAAGCTCACACTAACAAGTTAATATCTGTCAAATTAGCCAAAGTAACTCATTGTAACTAGAACTGTGATACAAACACAAATTCAAATAAATCAGCTTAAACTGAGATGCAAATGAACATCTATTCACATCTTAGCTACCCCGTGACCTCCATCCATGCCATGTGTCATTCGAATTACTTGAATATAGGTACAAGAGTTTATTATGTTGAAGTTTCTCTCAGTATAGTCATGGGTTCTGCTTCTGACTGAAATAACTAGGCCTTTGATTTAGGTGAATGCCATGGCATCTTAATTGCTTTATCAGTAAACCTACATGTGGAAGAAAGCAACATACAGAAATCCTTCAATACATAACCTGACTGTTTTAAAAAGCAGGAAGTCAGTTAAGTAAAAATCTTAATGTTATTTTTAAATGTAATGATTTTTTGGTCCATTTTCAGAATTTCAGTGTGGTCTAAATAGGTATCACCGGGATGTCTGTCACGGTTTGCTGTCAGGGCACCCCTGAATCTGCAACAGAACACTCTCTCCCCCACCCCATCCAAAAAGTGAAGAAAGGAAATAAAGGAGAGAGACTTATCGATTAGGAAAGGAAACTAGAACAGTTTTACTAAAAAAATGGAAAATAATAATAACAATAATAATAAAAAGTAAATATATACAAATATGTACAAAACCAGTATCGAACCTACCCCCCCGATAGTAAATGCGTCACCATTACCACTGATGCTGTGGAAGGGCCCAGCAGCAGACGGGAACCGGGAGCTGGATTCAGGAATGCGGCCCAGAACCTGGGGCCCAGCCAAGGCCTGAGCCGGGGGCTGAGACCCGGGCCGGAGGCCTCAGGGCAAAGCTGAAGCTGCCAAGGCCAAACCGAGCGAGGAAGAGTCCCGAAGCCAAGAGAGCAGCTCAATCCGAGAGAGAGGGAAGATGGGCCAAAAAGGCGCAAAATGGCGAAAGGGGCAAAAGAGAGGGCAGGACCCTCGTGGTCCCTCAGTCTTATACCGAATATGATGTATAGGGGATGGGATGGAATACCTTGTTGGCCAATTAGGGCCACCTGTCCTGTTTGCTCCTCCCTGAAGGTGCAACCTTTCCTTTCTGCACCCCGCAATGTGGTACACAAGATCTAGCTGTGACCTCGGTTTGCATACCAATCCTTGGTACTAACTATAAACATGGAGCACGATCACTGCTAGAAGCAGACTCCGTTTGCAAAAATATGCTGCTAACTTCAGACAGACTTAGCTGAAAAGTAAAAATCATAGAACAGAGTTGTTCTGTTTTAACCCAAGCCAGGACAATGTCTTATCTTCAAGACTATTTCTAGTTTGGAAAATTGTAAAATCAAAGCAGTGAAATGAAGTCGTATGACACATAGTAACCACAGAATGGTAGGGGTTGGAATAGACCTCTGGAGATCATCTAGTCTAATCCCTCTGCCAAAGAAGGTTCACCTAAAGCAAGTTGCACAGGAACACATCCAGGTGAGTTTGAAAAGTCTCTAGAGAAGGAGACTATACAACCTCTCTTGTCAGACTGTTCCAGTGTTCTATCTCATTCAAATTCCATCACTCACTCAGGTATGATGAGTCTATTTATGCCACTCTATTCATACAAGTTGATCCTGCCCATGAGCACACACTGAAGGAATATCAGCTAGTCTCAGAGATGGGCTTTGGGGACAAGGCTACAAGCCAAATGGCAAAGAGCTGAAAGAGATTGCACCCACACGAACACGCACACATGCAATATGATTGGAAAAGGGACTTTGGAGTCCACATCTGAATATGAAGGAGGGAAAACTATCCACTGAGGTGGGTACAGTGGATGCAATGGGTACAGCTCTTGGAAGACAGTAATGATGGTGGGACAGATCTTGTTAAAGATGGTTTTTATCTGTTAAGCTACTGGTTGTGCTTTAACAACAAAAGTCCCGAGGCAGGTGGAGCCACCTCCATCCAGGCAAAAAGGAGGTCCGTCACTTCCAGGAAGATGTTTGGGAAAATGCCCTGGGGGTTTTGTCCTAGGAAAAAACCTATTGCCTCCCAGAAGAGTGACTTGTCAAAGGAAAGGAGGGTAGGATGAACTAAACTTGTCATGAACATGCCAGATGCAAAAGCTCCCCTTAGAGCTTTTCAGCATGTGATGTGGTAGAAGCTCAAATATCTCTTTTCATGCATATTTTACTGCAAAATCTTCCATTTCATTAGAACTGCACAGGAACCTCTATGCACAGCCTATGAGTTTTCCTGTTAAGAGATAATTTTATTCACAAAATGTAGTGACACAGTGTACTACATGGTCTCTGCCCACCCTTATTCTTATTCTTTCCCTGTCTGAAAATGGACAGTCACATGTCAAACTGGAAAGCTACATTGCATATTGAAGAAACTAGTGGTGTAGTCTCTTTGGCTCTAGTCATATTTGCTTGCTAATAGTTTTCTGATATTCCAGGGTCCTGAGCAGGATAAACCCCAGTCTTTTTAAAATCCTCACTATTAGGGAACAGTGTTCTGTTTGTCCATGTGGATAAATGAGTTCGCCCTACAGTGAATTATTCTTTAAATTAGCTTCATTGCAAGATGATTAAAACTCATTCCTGGGCTGGTATAGTGTTTCTGCTGGTATACCAGTTTCAAAGGCTGAAGCCTCATCATCCAGTAAGGCTGGAGACTGCATTGTGTCATGGGGAAGCACAGAACTGGTGTTTCTGAAGGAGATATATAATATTTGTTCAAAGTTTGAGGGTATCAGATTATCGTCCTTGAAAGTGGCATTTTCAATACAGAAACATCACTTTGGAGGAGATTTTATGCATCCTTTAAGCTTAATTTCTTGGGTTAATGAAAACTGGCTCATCTAGCTGCTTGTTCAAAATGGCATGAAATTCGAATATTTTAAACATGAAAAATATCTATAAAATATCTAAAATACTTTTTGTGTAACCTATGCAGCATATGTATAACAGCTTAAATTTATTTGAAAAGACTGATTTTTTTTTCCACAGGCTTCAAAACTTTGTTTTGAAAAAGTTTGAAGGTAGAATTTCACCATGTGCACTTATTTGACAAGATTTCTGAAAAACTTGAAATTTTAGCTATCATCTTCCATGATCAAACTCTATCCTGTGCCTAACGTATATTAAATTCTTTGTGCAAAGAAGATGACAAAAAATTGCAATGAGAAACAAATACACTGAGCAGGTATTTTCAAATGTCATCTATGCACAGTGTTCACTTCACTGTAATTTTTTTAGGTAAGGACCAGCAATTGGCAGCCAGCAATTGTCTGAAAATTAGAATAAAACTGTCTTATAAATAATGTGCTTTCAAAATCATTCAGTCCAGGCTTTTTAATCAGAACAATCTTCTGAAATTCAGATGGTTGCTAATTTAATATTTTGCTATTTTTGAATCTACTCAAAATTTTGCTAGTGTTCATCTTTACTGTACGTATTCTACACAAGAGTGACTCAAGTCCCAGGGAAAGTGCTAACAATTGTACCTAGTCACATCACATTGTGGGGAAAGTGGATACTGGTAGAGCTTAAACTAAGCTCTTTGACTTTATAGAACATAGGATTTAGATGATACATACATCTATATAGACATTCTTATGTGTCAAAAATTTGCAAACCAATCCTGGCTGTCTGCATGCAGCACAACATCACTGATGACATCTCATGGAACAGAAGTACCGTAACTGTCACTGCAAATGCATTTCCCCAGGAGAAGCTGCTGCTGAATCATCTTATGTGCTGTGTATTGAAACAAATGCAAAGCAAGGACCTTCCCAGCCACAGCATGTTTCTGGAAATTGAGTATCGGAAGTTGTCTGTACTTTATAAAGGCAGGTAGGGGAAGATGCCTTAACTGCACCTACTGAACCTGATGCTCCCTTTTCAGGTGAGAAACAGAGGAAGGCAAGAAAACATTCAGATAAATAGTCTTTTGGAACTCAAAGGTGTTGAAATATACAAAATTTGGAAGAGCAATTGGGATATATACTTTCAGGTAGCTTAAGGAGGAGACTGGGAGTTTGCGGAATTAAACACTTGACAAGAAACCAAAGCTGTAAAGCCAGCTCTGCCATCCCTAGTGAGTGTGGGATGTGTGGGAACTTAGAGCATAACTGGCTTCCAGCAAGCTGCAATGTGACTCTCCAAGCACTGTGCTGGGAAGCTGTCCAGCGGATATTGACTTCTGGTTTTCTGGATCCAGGAAATAGTACTGTCAAGTCCTGAGGGGTAAAACTAATCCTTATTTAATTAAGATTTTTGATTAACTGAGTTCGGGTAAACAGGATGGTAAAGTAACCAAAATATCTTGAAAGCAAAATATGGGAACAGAGAGGCATGTCTCTGTCCAGGCACTTGCCAGTAAAGATTCATTCTTTGTCTCTGTGCCCTTGCAGCTGCTGGGGATAAAAACGCAGCCTCCTGGCTGTGGAGGGATCAGAGTGAGCAGAGCTGGGAGAAGGCTTTGGTAGAATTCGTGAAAGGCATCCGTCAGCAGTGTTTTATAGCATTAGCTGTGCTACCAACTGCATTAGAAGAAAAAATGAACCTTCATAGAGTCTGCTTGGGAGGGCATTAATTTCCGTCATAGCAGCCTGTATGGCACTGTGCTTTGGTTTTGTGACCAAAGCAGTATTAATAACACACCAGTGTTTTAGCTGTTGTTGGTCAGTTTGCACAGCGTCAAGGGCTTTTCTTTTGCCCACTCTCCCCTCCCCAGCAAGTAGGTTGGGGATGGGCAAGAAGTTGGGAGGGGACGCATCCAGGACAGCTGACCCAAGCTGGCCAAAGGCCTATTCTATATCATATGACATCATGCTCAGGTGCAAAAAGCTCAGAGAAAGACAAGAAGAAGGGAAGGTGTCTGTGTTTACGGCATTTGCCTTCCCAAATAACCATTGCACACAATGAAGCCCTGCTTTCTGGAAATGGTTGAACAATTGCATGCTGATGGGAAGTAGTGAATAAATTCCTTATTTTGCTTTCCACATATGTGGCACTTTGCCTTACTTATTAAACTGTCTTCATCTCAACCCATGAATTTTTCTTTCTTTTGCCCTTCCAATACTGTCTCCTATCCCATTGAGCGGGCATAAGTAAGCAACCAGGTGGTAGCTCACCCCACAACCCACCACAACCATGTGATGAGGCCTTCATTACAAGTTCCCACCTGACCCCCAACCCTCTTGCCCCAACAAATGTTCATCTTTAAAAGTTTTCCCTTTCAACTTATACAAAAAAGTGCTCAAGAAATACTCAATAGCAGTCTAAAATAAGAAATATACAAGTATGAAGTTGTACACTTAATTCCTGTGCACATCTGTGAGGACAATTCAGAGGTGAAGACTAGTATCTCTTGAGTGAGCTGCTCATTTGATTCTGAAACAATCATTCTGCAAATGTTATTTAATACTAGTGATGTAACTGCTCTGTTTGTGTGACTGACCTCTTAGAACACTATGCCAAGGACTCTACTCAGCTGTAGCCATGCAACCACATTGATTTCAGTGCAGTTACACAGGCATGGCTGCAGAAAGAAGCTCACCTTGGTGGCATATCTTCCTCCACTGAAGAATCACCTGCTGTTTAGGTCTTATTTTTGCCATCATAGTTATTAAATACTTGCATAACTAATGCAGCAGTGCAAGGGTGATTCGTTTCTCCATCCTGTACAAAGGCACATTGTCCTGAGCCCATGCCAAGTCATCTTGGGAGGGCTTCCTCCTCAATTACTTCCTTTGCTTCCTCATTCATTAGCTTATCAGAATCCTCTTTGCAATTATCAGATAAAATTTTGTTATTATTTTGCTTTACAACAGTGGTGAAGGTGGATTTTTTGGAAGAGATTAGTGTTGAGATTATTCTGGTTTCACTGTTATTCTCTCCATATTTCAAATTCAGATAAGATCATTATGGTGCAGGCAGACCCATAAACTTTGCTAGTTAATTTGCATAATTATCCTCACAGTTAAAAACTGTCATCCCAGTTGTAGTCAGAATACACCCATCTTCATCTTTCAGCTGCTCTATTCCATCAAAGGCCTGAATTTATTGCAGCGAGGTTATTTGATCAGAGACCTTGTCAACTAAGGGAAAAGGGGAAGCCAGAAACCAAAATATGCAGAGACACACACCTGACAAAACAAACCACAGAGACAACAAGAAACAAACCTTGCCAGTCATTCTAATTCATGGGTTGTCAACAAACTACAGGCAACACTTCCAGGAAGATCAATCTGGATTTTGCAACTGGTAAAATTGGAAGAGGGAGGAAGGAAGATCAAAGAAGAAAGGTATATAGAAAAGGGTATAAAAGGGGCACATTGCATGTAAAATGGGGCTGGTCAGTACCCTTGTCTGGCTAAGCCCTGCATCTGATCGTTATAGTCTGTTCTATCTTCTTACTAAATCTTTTCTCAACTCTGTCTCTCTGCATAATCTCCCTCCATCCCATATTTATGTTTGCTGCATGAATTTAAGAGACAGCTACAGATGAAACCTGTCTTGTCAGCCGCTGAAGTGAGTGAAGGTCCCTAACTGGATCAGCTGCAGGTCTCTAGTTCTACAGACTTGTGCTCACGTTGCCAACTACTAGAAGGACTAGCACAAGTGGAATGGGTGCCAGTTACTGGAATCAGATCAGCATGTAGGCACCCCTGGACCGTCAGCCACAGAAGCAAGAGCAGTCTCAACCTCAGCTACCAGAGCAAATTGGGATGTTGGCCATCGGACACTGGAGTGGGAACACAGTTTGTCATGAAAACAAGCTTCTGGGAGGCAGTGGCATGAGTTAGGAGGGTGAAGGGCTCAAGACCGGAATTTGGATCAGGTTGTAGGTCACAGAAGCTTGTGTCTGGTGCCTTCTGCTGGGAACAGGCAACTGTCTCTACCTTCCTCAAGCCTGATGTGTTTGGAGGATGGGTGTGCATTCGTTAGCAAACTTCAAGCTGGACTAGCTGGTGAGTAAGGCTGGCCTCAGGTCCAGACCAGGGTATTAGACAGACAAGGGTCCATGCTAGTATGGCCAGGGTATTTGCAAGTGAGGAGCATGAGATGAGTGTGTGAGTGTGTGTTTATTAGTGAGCATTAAGCTGGACTAGCTACTAAACAGTGGAACATGAAACAGGTAAGAAGGCCTAATATCGGGCAGGAGTACCAGCTGAAGAGAAGGAGCAAGGAGGACTTTGCTGTCTATTATGTATGACTCCTGGATGTGGGTGCTACTGAAGAGAGCACTGTGACTGTGTCAATCTGTGTGACTGGCCATGTCAGTGTTCCCCGTGTGTGAGTCTCTGTATGTGACCCTGTGTATGTGTGTGTGTTCCTCAGATGTGTGCTCAGCTTTACTACTGGTTGAACTTGCAAACAGGAAAGTCAGAGTTGCATTCCCTCAGCCTGAGTAGAAGCTCCAGGTCCCCATGCATGCTGGGCTGGGCTCCAGCAGCTGGGCAGGAGAGAACCTGGGCTGGAGAAGGTGGACGTGGCGGCTACATCTCATAAGATCCTTTAACAGAATTGATTGCCACTGAAAGGACAGACATAGCTTCATTCCCAAGGAAGGGTAAACACAGTCACGCTCTGCAGATAGATGGGCCCTATGTGCAAGTGTGGGCTGAACAGGCCCCTGCGCCAAGACACAGGTTGATTTTTAGGGAGCATTGTCTCTCCGTCGAGGTTTAGGTTCATGCCTCATGCATGGGAGCTAATGAATAGAGTTGATATTCAGCTTCTAATCTTTAATGCAGTTCTTTACAGAAAGGGGTGCCAGGTGATAGTTCACAAATCTAGCAAATCTCTTCAGAGGAGTTGTAAGATTTTTTCCAATTTGTAACAAAGAAAAGTCGCACAACATTTGTTCATTGGCCATCTTTTTGTCATCTAAACAATACCCTTCTGCTCATGCTCCGATTAGTGACTAGTTCATTATATAGAGAAGGTCTCACATTAGCATGTCAGGTGTCCACCTAGGGATGTGATTTTCACCATGCTAATTAGTCTTAGATTAGTTTATGTTACCTACAGACGATCTCACTTCCCCCTTTCCCATCCCTGTGGTCAGGAGGTGATTCATCTAATTGGAATTAGCTGGTCTCTGTGTTACCTTATTGTGATTCTTTACTTTGAGGACTTCAGGAGGGTGATATTGGTTCCCATTCCAGGAAGACACATCCATTAATTCCTAGGGAGGAGTGAATACTTTAAAAATCCCACAGACAGGTGCTATTCTCTAGGGGCCTATTTGCAGCGATCAGGTCTGCTCACAACCCAAAGACAGACACACACTAATACCCAAGGAGGGCTGGACTGCCTTCAGCTCCATGAAAAGACACATATTACTTCCTAAGAAGGGTTGTATAGACCCACACTTTTGCAATAGGTATGCATTGGTTCCCAGCGAGGGCTGAATAAGCCCTTGCTACAACGGAGATGTGCAGTAATTCCTAGGGAGTCCTCCACTCTAATGACAGGCAGACGTTATCTCCTATGGAGGGCTGAAGACATCCCTTGATTCCCTAGGAGGGCTGAACAGGCTCCTGCTCCACAGGTAAGCAGGAGCCATTTGCCACCACAGACAGAATAGGGCCCTAGATGATCCCCAGAGGTCCCTCCGAACCCCTACCATTCTCTGATTCTGTGAGAGGAAGGGTTAATTCCCAGGGAAGGCTCAACA
>WEIS01027335.1:0-12376 GCA_013389965.1 Todus mexicanus
AAGATTCTATGATTCTATATACAAAAAAATTGTAGCTGGGCTGAGCACAAAAATAGTGCTAGGCTGAGAAAAGTTTTTCCCAAGAAAGGAAAATGGTACTGGTTCTTCCTACACTTCAGAGAACAGTTACTTGAAATTCCTTTTGGATCTGCTTTCAGAGAAAACTATTTCAAGGTACTAAATCATACACACCAATCCCTTAAAAGCCTCCAGTGGTCAGTGAGAGCCCAGGTTAGCCTGCAGTTCTAGCAGTGAGACAGAGACACTGCAGCTGCTTTACTTGGGAGGAGTCTGATAAAACATCATTCAAACAGAAGCAAAACTTCTCCATAGCAAGATAGTATCTCGACAGATTTCTGCACAAAATTTACTCTGCTGAGAGTAATGGAATTTTATAAACACTAAACATCTAACACAGCAGGTTTCACTCCAATCTTAGCAATATACTGTACAAGGGCACAGAAAACCTTGCATTTGTTTCCTGGTAGCGTGATGTTATGGTTAAAAAAGGGTAATACTTACATTAGCCTAAACCACTTGAAAAAAACTAGGCAATAACATCTCTGATGAACTGCATCAGAGTAAATCTTTTCTGGCATAAAACATTCTCAGAATTCACAGAGTGAATCGTTAAAGGCAGTTGTACTATGCTGGTACAGTGAAAATAATAGCGAAGAACTTCTGTTTCAATACCATAACACAATTACTAATCAACAGAAACAACTTTTTCAATATTTATTCCCAAAATTTATTATTCCAAAATATTTATTCCCAAATATTTAATCCCAAACTTTTCTGTTCCTTTTCCAAGGAACTTCTGTTTAAATGAATAATTAAAACCCTACAAACTTCTGGATGTACAACAGTCGGCAGAACAATTTTTACATCTAAATAAACTAATGCTCCAATAGCTCTAAGCAGATAAGCAGGAAACAATGCAATTCTATGGTGATGTGCTTTAAGCTTTAAACATACTAGTTGTCACTCAGTTAAGTCAAAGTCATGTTACCAGTTAGCAACCCTCAAAAAGTCATTCAATACGACACTTTCTAATTGTCTACCAATAAGAAATTGTAAAATTGATTTTCTCAGCTATCTACGTGCACCAGCACTTTATTTCCAGGTATACCACCTATTATCACTGCTGGGAAGTGAACAACATTCATGCCAATGTCACAAACCTTCCCCTCCAGTCTCATAGTCAGTTTATGTGGATCAGACATGTTAACTTTAGATAAATCATGTAATGGTTTGGGGTGGAAAGGACCTTTAAAGGTCATTTAGTCCAAAGCCCCTGCAGGGAGCAGGGACACCCTCAACTAGATCAGGTTGCTCAGAGCCTCATCAAGGATCAACTTGAATGCCTCCAGGGATGGGGCCTCCACCACCTCCCTGGGCAACCTGTTGCAGTGTTCCATCACCCTCAGAGTAAAGAACTTCTTCCTAATGTCCAATCTAAATCTACCCTTCTCCAGTTTAAAATCATTGCCCCTCATCCTACTGCTACATGCCCTTGGAAACAGCCCTGCCTCAGCTTTCTTGTAGACCCCCTTCAGGTACTGGAAGGTACCAAAAGACTGGAAGGACTCCCCAGAGCCTTCTCTTCTCCAAGATGAACAACCTAAACCCTCTCAGCCCATATTCATGGAAGAGATGCTTGAGCCCTCTGATCATTTTTGTGGCTTTCCTCTGGACTCACTCTATCAGGTCCATGTCCCTTCTGTGTTGAGGGTTCCAGAGCTGGACACAGTACTCCAGGTGAGGTCTCACCAGAGCAGAGTAGAGTGGCAAAATTGCCTCTCTCCATTTGCTGGCTACACTTTTGATGTATGCAACTGGCCTTCTGGGGTGCAAGTGTGCACTGTTTGCTCATGTCCAGCTTTTCATCCACCAGCACCCCCAAGTCCTTTTCTGCAGGGCTGCTCTATCACCTCAACCCCTAGCCTGTATTGATAATGAGGACTATCCCAACCAAGGTGCAGGAATTTGCATTTGGTCTTGTTGAGCAGTTTGAAGAAGCAGTTTGAGACAGCAATACCCGCAGAGCTATCACAGCAATGAAGAGCAGCTAGAGACAGTACCCGCAGAGCTATCACAGCCCACTTATAGCATAGTTTGACATTGTTAGCCCTCTTCTCTGACACCGACAGCTTACCTTAATTGTGTGGGTATCCTATGTTTTGCAACAAGGGGCAACTCACCTACTAGAGCTCATAGGAAACAATGCACAACCCAGAGAAATGCAGGACAAGCATTATTATTTTTTCAGTCAAGCAAGAGTTAATTTTTTTCAATTCTCTGATAACATGTTTGGAGTACCATAGAGACATTCAATAGCCATAAAATGAGGATGGCAGCTAAAATAAATTGCTGCTACTTAAGTTTGCATTGATGAAGCCTTAAGGTTTGCAAAGAGCAAGTATTATACATCAAGGTACATAAAATTTATAATATCAATAACTGGACAGTCTAGGAGACAACTAAATATATGTACAGCTGAACATCTGATAACATGAACATAACTGGGAGGGCTCTACACAACAGTGAAGAGGCTACGAGAAACAACTGCTTCTAGAACCAATGAATTTACCTAGAAATACTTACCAAGTGTCTTATCTGTGAAAACAGGTTAAGAATATATTCTACTTATATTGCATGAAAAATTCTCTTACCTTTAATTTTCTAACAGCATCTCTTACAACTTCTGTGCCTTTGGGCTGCTCCACTTCTGTACTGCCAAGAAACTGAAAAGATTGTAATTTGTGAGAAATAAGTTGTACAGCAAAAAGCCTAATTAACTCAATCTTATTTTCCAATTATTTCCAAATAACATTTTGGAAAGACAACTGTTTCAATAGTTGATAAATAACAGACCTTCATATAGTTATTTCTAATCAAGCGAATAAAAAGAATTACATTCTAATTAGACAAATGCAGGAGTTATAAAGCAGCTGAAAAAAACCCCCACATTTTATTTATCCCAATCCTACACAAGTCTGTTAATTAGAGGTTAAAGTACCTTTTTCCCTTGGGAAATTATTCTTTTGGTAACAGCATCTCTTTTGGAAGATAACGAAAAAATGCAAAAACCCCCAAAACCCTGATCTTAGATACTTGCTATAAATCAATGTGAACTAATGATTTGGACTATGTTACTAAAACTTTCATACGGTGATGCAATATAAATTAAAATGGCCTGATTTTGCTCTCAGAGCTTCTTGGTACAGTAATTTCATAGATTTAAAGGAACCAAGCTCCAACTTACATAAAATCAGGGCTCATATTCAAAGAATTTCTTCTACAGATCATATTTGTAACAAGTAAGGTTTAAATGAAAACCAAGCATACACCTGTTAATATTCAAAGGATGATACTTCAAAGGGACCTTTCATTTCTTTATTTGAGATGTCTTTATATTCTTCTGTACAATTTTTCTTATCTTCTACTAGGTTGTTATGAAAGTTAAGATAATCCTGCCTGAAGCACATCCGTGTAATAACTTAATTTTGAATTGCCTGACTTTTACATTGAGGTACAGTAGATTTAAGTCACACCATATGTGTATATTTTGGTACATACAAAATAATGCTAGCAAGAAGAAAGAATAAACTCCATTCCTTTTCTAAAGCAGATTTTTCTGTGTAACATGATGCATGGAGATATGCATAATTTTTAAGTTCTAGCAATTTCAAAAGGAACTTAAATTTGCAAAGCTACAGATGCTTTCAACACAGTAACTATTAAGTTTTTAATTTTATTAAAACTTCAAAACACGTTCAGTGCAGTCAATATGCTCAAGCTGTATTCCAGGAAAGAAACTTTGCAGCTCTACCAATAGTTGTCTCATTAGAAATTTGCTACTGACTCTGAAATATGATGTGTCATCTTGAATACAGCAGCATGTAAATCAAAACACCACGCACATCTGCTGCCAATATTCTCTATTATTACAATTCTGCAGCTAGGAGACCAAGGTTCTGTAATAACAAAGCAGAAACCTCTATTGTTGACCTGACATCTTCCTTGCAATGTCTCCTATGACAGGGTGTGTTCTTTCTTGGAGAAGCGACAGTTGAAGCAAATGCATATAGAGAAAGAAGTATGATTGAAGCCACATCTCATGAATATTGGGTCCCTCACTACAAGGGCACTGAGGCACTAAAGCATGTCCAAAGAAGGGCAACAAAGCTGGTGAAGAGTCTAGAGCACACATTGGGTCACAACAACCCCATGCAACACTACAGGCTTGGGGAGGTGTGGCTGGAGCTGTGTGGCAGAAAAGGACCTGGGGGGGGTCTAATTGACAAGTGGCTGAACATGAGGCAGTTGTGCCCAACTGGCCAAGAGAGTCAAGGGCATCCTGGCCTGGATTAGAAATGGTGTGAGCAGCAGGAGTAGGGAGGGGATTATCCCCCTGCACTCAGGACTGGGGAGGTCACACCTTGAGTGTTGTGTTCAGTTTGGGGCACCTCAATCCAAGAGAGATCTCAAGGTGCTGGATTGACACAGATTCACAGATTGCTAGGGACTGGAAGGGACCTCGAAAGATCATCCAGTCCAATCCCCCCGTCAGAGCAGGATCGCCTAGACCAAGTCACACAGAACTCANTCCAAACACCAAGATTCTATGATTCTATGATATGTCTTCTGAGGAGCAGCTGAGAGAGTTGGCGTTGTATAGCCTGGAGAAAAGGAGACTCAGGGGAGACCTTATCGCTTTCTACAACTGAAAGGAGGTTGTAGAGAGGTGGAGGTTGGTCTGTTCAACCAAGTAATAAGTCATAGAACAAGAAGAAATGGCCTTAAATTGTAAGGAAGAATTTCTTTACTGAATGGGTTATCAGGCATTAGAATGGCTTGCCCAAGGCAATGGTGGATTCCCCATCCCTGAAAGTATTCAAGAGTCATTTAGACATAGTGCTGAGGGATATGGTTTAGTCCAGGACTTGTCAGTATTAGGTTAATGATTGGACTAGATGATCTTAAAGGTCTTTTCCAACCTAAGGAATTCTGTGATTCTGCGTTTTTGTAATTCTTGGACATTAAGGGTACCATATGTGACAAAGACAGAAAGGGAAAGGTAAGTAAATGTATGTAAACAAATACATGCAAGTAAAAAAACAGAAAGACAACCACAGGCTTAAATGGACAAGAAAAAAGAGTAGACAAGGTCAGATGAAAATCTAATAGGAGTGCTGATAACATCAAGTATCTCTACACAAGCCGATTTATATACCACACACTTGGCACAACGCAATACGTAGAACTATAATGGTTGTGAATCATAGAATCATAGAATCGCCAGGTTTGTAAGCAGGTCAGGATACATTATATACAGTTCAGGAATTCTACATGAACACAGGAAATTACAGCTGCAAGTGTAGACAAGGCTCAACGAACAGAGAACACAGGTCACTGCTGCTCATGGTGAAGCAGAAGATGGCTCAGAGTACTTCATCCATGCCTGTTTCCTAAGATTTGTGCAGTTTTGTAACTGGCAGCTCCAGAGCTATTATCAATAGAAGCAATTTGCTACTTCTCGATATAGATTTAGGGCCAGGCCTTGGGTAGAATTGTGTTGAGTACACTTCTAGATGCCCGGGGACATGCTGCCTTGCCTTCAGCCAGTTCTCCAGAAAGGCACTGGGTTGCTCTGTTTCCTATTGGTTTACTTTCATGCAGATAACTGAGATAGACCACACACGCAAACCCCAAAACAAGCAAACAAATGAGTCATTTCCCTTTCCTTCCCCTCTCAGATATCTCACTCCAGTTCAAAGTTCAAGAAAGATGAAGGTATCTTCACCCTATTCAATAAATCCCAGAAGCAGACTTATCTTTCTATGAACAATAACTTCTACACATACCCTTGTCCCAGGGGCTTGAACCTCATGCTAGTTCACATTACTGCCTTAGAAAGTAGAAGCATCAAACTGAGCTTCTGCCACAGATGTGGAATCTGCTACTCAATTTTTAAGCTCACAGTAATGTTCCCAAAATCAGAAATTACCATTTCTGATTATGGAGGGGAGGGAGAAGTAGACAGGTAAACGAAAAGATAAATTGCTGAAAGCGCAGGTTTAAATGACTGACAAAACCTGAAGAAACACACGCTGATTGGGTTTGCTCAACAAGTTACAAAAAAAAACCCCAAAACACCAAGACTCAAATATATGGAAACATCATCAGCATTATATCAATTATTTATGAAACATAACTTAACCGAACCAGAATTCCACCAGTTATTCACAACATGCTATCCTCTAGATGAACATTCATTTTGACATTAAGCATCACTACTCAAATTTTTATTGCCCTCAGCAGTCTTGAGTTGGATGCGGAATTAGAATTTATGCTTAACAAAATATTCAGTGTGGGAAAATACAGTAAGATGCATTTAATTCAGAAATATAAAGAAAGATTTGTAGCTTAAGTGTTAATATCAATCAGAGATGGTGAGAGACCATGTCACTGGTTGCACCGTTTGTAGCTGATATACCACATATATATAATGATCGGATATATCTGATATATGATGTATCCTTGTTCACTGCAGTCCTATATTTTTTTATTCAGGTAAGCTCAAATTTTACTTATAATTGCTTATATATTTCATGCCTGACCTTAAAAAGCTTTCTCATTTAACTTATTTTTTTGTTTTAGAGAGTAATAAACAGAAAAACAGCAATTAAGAGCAAACATTCTGAGAATTTGTATTAATTTGGGGGCAAAATATTAAGAGAATTTCAACTCAAGACATATTATTTTCTAACTATAACAAAAGAATGACTACACAGTATAGTTTTAATGTATAGCTAACGTATTAACTGTAGGCTTTTTATTGCTTGCTTTTTCATCTGCTTTGTACCTTTTCTGTGTGATCTGCCCTATCATTGTATGTTGTTCAATATCAGGTACCAATTACTACAACATTACTTGTAATTGTTGAGCTAAGCAAACGCATGTATTTCCAAAGCTGAGACTCTGGATAACAAGCTCATGTAACAGAGGCCTCTGTGTGTGCATAATCTCTAACACAATGGATGTGCTGCCACCTCTGGGAATTATAAAGTAAATAATAACTAATTAATCATCCATATGAAATGGGGAGATGTCCATTTCATTATGGTCTTGTCAGCAGACTTTTCTTACCAAACCTCACACAGAGAACAAGTACTTGTTATATCAGAAATTCAGGACAGCTGTGGCATGAATAGTATAAATATTAATCATGAAGAGTTTCTGCAACAAAAAATTTCAAAGCAAAATAACTGTCAGTGTGCACTGGCAGCCCAGAAAGCCAATCGTATCCTGGGCTGCATCAAGAAAAGCATGGCCAGTAGGCCGGGGGAGGTGATTCTCCCCCTCTGCTCCACCCTCGTGAGACCCCACCTCGAGCTCTTGTGTAAAGTTCTGGAGCCCCTATTGCAAGAAAGATACGGATGTGCTGGAGTGTGTCCAAAGAAGGGCCACGAGGATGATCAAATGGCTGAAGCACCTCTCCTGTGAAGACGGACTGAGTGAATTGGGGTTATTCACTCTGGAGAAGCGAAGGCTTCGAGGAGACCTTATTGTGGCCTTCCAGTGTATTAAGGGGGCTACAAGAAAGCCCGTGAAGGACTTTTCAGGATGTCCGGTAGTGGTAGGACTGGGGGGAATGGAGTAAATCTAGAGCTGAGTAGATCCAGATTAGATGTTAGGAAGAAGTTCTTCCCCATGAGGGTGGTGAGACACTGGCACAGGTTGCCCAAGGAGGTGGTAGAAGCCCCATCCCTGGAAGCCTTTAGGGCCAGGCTGGCTGGGGCTCTGAGCAACCTGCTCTAGTGGGAGATGTCCCTGCCCATGGCAGGGGAGTTGGAATGAGATGATCTTTGAGGTCCTTTCCAATCCTGACAATTCTATGATTCTAATACGAAGCTTCCCTTTTCAAGATCAGGCTCCTTTAGAAAGCAACACTGATACAGAATTCTAGATGGAAACTTTAGATGTCAGCAATTGCTTTGGCCACTTCAGGTTCCCTCCCACAGCTATGACCTTTTTGAAACAACAACTGATGAGGAACAACAACAACATGACGTGCAACTGTTCCCAAGTCAAACTAATACAACTCCTACACTTAATTTCAGAAGTGAGAAACAGAAAATAATGTAGCATTTCCCCTTCAGATCATTTAGTATTAATTCTATATGCAAATTAATAAGTGCATTAAATTTTTAAGTGTTCATTAGCATCAAATAGATAATGTAGATGAAGAATGTTTACATATGACTGTTGCATTTATTTACTGTTTGCAAATAGTAAAAGCATTACTTTGGAAGTTGGTGTACTTTATATATAATAACCCAATCCAAACAAAACTGATCGGTAAGATAGGCATGCCACTAGACTCATCTTTTCAAATATTTATGTACTTAATAAAATTTAGTGCTAATGACAAGTTCACCATAATCACACTAAGTTTCAGTTGGATACTTTAAGAAGCCTGAAAAGGTTGACATTTAATATTTTTGTATAACATTAAGCAAGCTAGGGCAATGTTTTTCCCCATATAGATTACTATACCTTTTTCACTGCAGTCTGCCATTCTTCCAAACATGTTCCCTACAAAACTGATTAAAGGTTATTTTTCTAATATATTACTTAGTCTGATCTCACTTGCAGCTGTCTACAATCAGAAATAAGTTCTATGAGTGCAACAAATCTTATCAGCCAAAACAGTTTAACTATTCCTTTAAAGTAAATTAAGGTTTGTTCTTCCCTCACTAATGTTTGCCTTTAAGAAACTGAGCTGCTGAGCAGCCAGATACAGAACAAATACCTTAGCTCAATCCATTTATAATATAATATTAGCAGACAACCAGATGTGCTCACTCGACATGCAAAGATTTGGAAGATAGTGCAGCTGTGGAGAATTAATGAACACTATTTCATCTTATCAGTATCAACAAAAGTTTTACCATTGACAGCAACCGGGAGAATAATTCAGCCCTGTAGTCACCAGGAGGGCTGCCTTACACAGCAAACTACTAAATAGATCCTTTGTGGGGAATATATCTTCCTTCAGAATGTAGCTGAATGAAAATTTCCCTATGCATTTAACTGGAGCAGGACATGTTTCAGTTCAATTCCATAGCTGTACTTTGGCTGGAGAAATGGTTAAAATAAAAGATAAGCCTTTTTTACTTTTATTTTGCTGGCTCAACTAAAAGCCAATTCAAACACAGGGCAACTTCAGGCATTCAGAATCCTTTACAGTTCTGACATGTCTACTGCTGTTATTACGTGCCCAATAGCTATTAGTAAGGTCAGGTGAATTGTTAAGGTTAATAGTTTGCTTTTTTTCCCTTGCCATTAACAAGACATACTTCTGGAATTCTTCCCCTTGTCAGCTTACATTTTGACCCTCAACGTTCTACTTTTTTTACAAAATATACCCAGGTGCTTTTCTTCAAAACTTAGGGGAAAACCAAAAACCTTTACCCATCCTTTAAAAAAGTTCATTTTACCAGAAGCAATACAAATCATTAAACCTCAAACTTTATTGAGAAAGTTTTAGGTGCACTTTGAATATTTAACACAGACTTCCACTTTTCCAGTAGAGAGCAGTGTAGGATATTTTAATAATAAAACAACATCTGTTTTCTTTTGTCATCACATTTCAATCTTGAAAAAAACCCCAGCCTTTCACACTGCAAAATTTCTTTAGTACTCAGTTCTATTTTACGCAGATTTAAATGCAATTACAAGAAAAAAGTGCATACCAAACTCATACAATAAGGAAAAAAAAAGCAATTTGAAATCACTGGATATGTGTTACCAAAATCCGACAAATTAGGTCCTTCTACAGCAGAAGTTGAGGGGATGTTGATTTACTGATGAAAGGAAAGCAAATGCATCCACATTCTGACAACATCAGAATGACAGTATATAGTATAAAACGAGAATGAAAGAGAAGTAGGACCAGTTTGAAGCTAAGCAGAAAACAAATGTCTAAGCTGTTAATCACTTACTAAGACATGAACAGTTTTTGTTCAGTCTTTCATACATAAGTCTTCTCCGTCAACTAAACAGCAGAAGAACAATGTGGACTATAAAACACACATCTCTTTCTATTTTGATTTTTTTCTCATTCCCCATGCTACAGTCCAGGTATGAATCTGTAAGAACTTCCTTGTTTCTCTATCAATATGCATTCTTTCCAGAATACAGAAACATTTGGATTTTTCTTTCTTGGGAAGCATTTCTCTAGTGACACCTTAAAAACAACTGCCTCTCCTAGACATGATTGCTGCTCAAATGAGAACAGAAATCAAACTCACTCCATGAGAGTATTAGAGAGAAAAACACTACAGACATCAGCACATTCCCTGAACATCCCCTGCTTGTCAGACATGTAATGTTCTGCACAAATAGTTACTCTGGCACAGGAAAAAACATTCTAAACATTTTTCTGAGAGAGTGTTCATGTCTTTGGAAAAAAAAAAAAAGGGAAAAAAAGAAGTAATGTATGATTAAAAATATGAAGAAAAAAAAGATCTTCTAACGGAAATTGAAATCAAATGTTAGGCAACCTCTCAGCAAGCCACGCTGGTTTAATCTGTACTTTCTTCTATTCTCTTAGAAGTGCAGTAACTAAGAAGTCTGCAGTATCAAATGTGTAAACATTCATCTCGGTTTTTAAATTTCGTGCTATGACTAAATAATAAAAATATAATTTGATAACTAACTTACCTTTGAACAGTTGATGGACATAGACAATACAGACATTTCTTTGGAGCAGTATACCTCACCAGGCCGTGGATGTTGTTATTGCCAGTAACTGAATGTCTGACAGCAGTAATATCTAAAAATATTCCAGTTTAAGATGCCTGAGAAACTAAGTCCTATCTTGCCTACATCTAACCCACGTTTAGATTTGATTAGAAGAGAAATTATATAGCTGCTCACTGGGAAAAAAAGTAAGCAAAATCTAGCTTAGTGTAATTTGCAAGGCAAAAGAATGAGAATAATTGCACCAAGTCATATTCTTCAAGTCCCACTGCTTTTTAATCCACAGCCAGATGGAAAAAACTAAAGGGCACAGCAAACGGAAAATACAATAGGAGTATATATTTTTATTAGTGAAACCAGCTTATTTGTAAGCAGAAGTTCAGGAGAATTTTGGACACATTTTGCAAATGATCAAAATTTAGACCTTCTCCAGAGAGATCAGTGTGGTCATGTGCTAGGGTGGCTATTAATAAGGATATTTTTGAAACCAAATCAGATTGTAACACAGCTATAAAAGCTGTTCTCTGCATAAAAACATCTAATCATAACAGTAAAATAATATTATGAAATACAGGTAGTACCTCCACAAAGAACATAAGAGCAGGCTGGAATACAGAAAGAAAGCAGAAAAGGTAAAAAGCTTATCTTGTCAAGACTGTCACTACAGAAAATACCAGCTGTACAAGAATAAACATTGAGTACTTCTTCAGTCCATCAGTCTTCAGAGCACTGCCAAAGCACATCTCAAACTGTATCATGCCCTAAAGAGCTATCAGGCTGAATTTGAAGATTATAACGGAGCTGGGTGGTGGGTGGGTACACTGCTCTCCCATTGCATACACCATTATCAACCACCTTACAACCACCCTGATTTTAGCCACAGGCTGTAAATAAATCCAGCTACATGCAAATTTACTTCAACCTCAAACAACTAGATAAGGAAAAATACTTTGCAGATTTGTTAGCTGGAGCTAACAGTTTTCTGCTGGGCTAAGGGAGCTCTACCTTCCCAGCCACTGCGAGCACAGAGGCAGCAGCTGGAGGGTAACAGGAATATCCCTTAGGGATTCTCCAGCTTGGAGAAACGAAACCCAGTAAGCTCAAATAATTTTTAGAAAATTCTTTAAAAAATTTGGATGTATGTGAAAATGGCTTAAAATGTAAAATTCTAACAGTGCACAAATAATAGCAATGCTAAGATTAGTAGTATATCATACTGCAGCCCTGTTTTTCTTTTAAGCCCAGGTGCAGTTTCCATAGCTGACAAAAAACCCCCAAAAAACTCTAGACAGTATTTGGCATGAAAGAAACAAGGGTGGAGGCAGATGGTAATAAGTGCACAGTTATCACTGGAGAAAAATAATTTATCGTACATTCCCTGATTGACACACACGTTGTTTTGACAGCATTCTTTCTTTATACACTGCTATGTTCATTAGTCTTCAAACGCAAGAATCTTGTTCTCAGAGACTGGATAAAAAGTAAAGGTAAATTAAAGAACAATGTGCTTCCAAACTTTAGCCTCTGGGTTTCAATTTGGACATACACATTGTTTCAAGTTTTGTCTTTTACACATGGGAATAGACTTTTTTTTTCTTTTTCTTCC
>WEIS01027337.1:1383-14077 GCA_013389965.1 Todus mexicanus
AGCTTGGTAACCAAACCAACATGGGGATGAGGAGAGAATTGATTCCATCTGAGTAAAAATTGTAAAGATTAATTCTTTTTTTTCTAGGAAAGGTAAGAAAAGAAAAAGTTGTACTTGATCGCAGGACACTTTCCATTGGCCTAAAATTAAATTTATTTTTGTTTAGGGAATTTTTTAAGAAACAGAGCTCCTGACCTGACCACTCATTTACTCAAGGGTCACAAGCATTTTCCAAACACATGAAAGACACTTTCAAAGAATGGGTATCAAGAGAAAGAGAAATGGAACTTGCTCTAAGGTCCCTTCCAAACTAAATCATTCTACGATTCAATATACAGGTTTCTTCAGATCACAGGAACATGCGAGCCACTGCTGTTTCAACACTATGTTTTGGGCACTTGAAATGTGGGAGATGTGTTTTCAAGCGGCTTCTGGAAGAGGTGAGAAACAAACCAGATTCCAGATGAATGTAAATGGATTCAAAGGGTGCCACACATCCTGTTTTCCCACCCTCTCTCTTCCTTGGTTCCCTCCTTCAGAAAAGAAGTGATGTGACAAAAGTCTACAATTAATTGACACAAATTCTTTAGTACATTCGGGATGCTTTCAAATGATTTTTTTGGGAAAAGTATTTATTATTTACCCATCATTATTATTTCCCCATTCTAGTTCTTAGGTCCTAGATACTTTGTTGAAGAGACCTACTGGAAGAGACATGTTATCCAAGAAACACGGTTATTGCTTGGTGTCCTCGGTCACCTTTACTCTGAAGATGAGAGCAACCACCTCATTCATTTCTCAGAAGCAGAACTCGGACCCTCAAGTTGTTGACCTCTTTTCCGAAGCATGGTAACAGTGAAGCTCTTCAACAGAACAACTTCACCTCAGCTAAGGTTCAATCTAATTGTAATTCAGTTACAATCTGCACAGTTATCTCATAAACTAGCACAGTCTTTCACTGTATTGGCTTATAACAAAATGCCACTGTGTCCACCTGAATTGCAAGTGCTTTCCACTGTAAAATAGTTGATTATATTTGACTAGAAAAGTATTAACAATAGCTCAAACAGCAATACTCATCAGGCTGCCTGTGAGAATGATATTCATATGATTTAAGAGCATGTGCAACGAAATAAATGTTTCTGTAAGTCTTTTCCAACCAGAGTTATCAAACTGGTCTATCAAAGAACAAATACATTTCTTTCCATGAAGAAAATTATATGCCAGACTTAGGACTTAATCACCCTCAACTCAGCAGTGGTAAACTGTCATGATTATGCCATACCAGTTCTCCTGGCTGAAGGCATGGATGATGCACTCAGTCAGCAGAAATTATACAGGGTCTCTTCCATTGTTTGCAATTACTTCCTTCTCTTAAAATTATTACAGTAAACTTAGTATCACAAATGTAATATGTGCCTCTGAAAGGCTAGTGGCAAGTCAATGGAGGTTGTAACATTATTACTTGCCGGGGAATGAGTACCACTCACAAACCACTTTAAAGTTAATATAAATAATAATGTAATAAATTAAAATTTATTCTCTCCTGGCAGCAACATGTCCAGATAATATCTTTCACCCATACTATTTCTTTGTTTTCTGCCTGCTTTGTGGCCACTAACTCAGAGAACACGTTTTTTTTCAGAGAAAAATTGAAGTTGGTTGCATATTATAATAATAAGACAGCAGAAGCCAGATCCAGAATGTCTGTCACAGTGTTTCCTGATACCTCTACAACTTCCTCCTCAAAAGATATTTGTCCCAGTCACATAAAGAGGACTAGTCACTAGCTCGACTTGAGTTTGAAGTTTTTCAAAAAGGACCTGAAGAGCCTGTCTGAGGCATGTTGTGTGATGAGTGTTCCCTTGCTTAGGAACCTCAGTACCCCAACCTCCTCATATTGCTGGAAATCAGTTTTATTCCCTCTAGAGCAAACTGGAGGATCCCTGTTGTTGCACAATCAGGTACCACTAGAAAGACAAACCTGTTATCAGTGCAGGGGCAATCTAGCTGTTCTTTCACACAGACATGATGCCCAAAACAATGTTTGCTAAATTACTCAAATGGGGTGGTAAAACGTCAAAACCCACAGTCATGTGGAGGACAATTCAGTTACCTCCTTGAGCTATTTGGCTGATCTTTGTTCTCCCTGCTCCATGGATGGAGGGAGTACTTGGGGTAAGCAGCAAGCACCACAGTTTTGCTGTCCTGCGTAATCTTCCTGTCCACCACCATGCCTTGGGGTTTCCACAGGTGTTAGCGTGGTCTCCTGCAGTGGTCAAGCACCATTCCAGTTTGGAGCAGGGACTCTCCATCATGGCTCATGTCTCCATGGTCTACCAGGGTCTGTGTGGTTCCTGTGGCACATGCCATGAAAATAGCAATACCATATGGTAGGTCACGACCCCTCGATTTGCCCTATGGCAAGGCACACCTCCACTGCCCTCCCCAGCAACATCACACAGTAGCACAGCCAGAGACACAGGGACGTGTCTCTCACCAGCTCCCCACAGATAACGCCCTGGGTAAGGCAGTTGCAGTCAATTTGCAATTTTTCTCTGGGAATGTGTAACTGACAGTGCCAGAAGGCAATGGGGAATTTGTGATAATGCGGATGTCAAAGTCCTTCAGCAACCACCCCCTGCACACTTCTCTCTGCTCAGTAAGACAGTAGAGTCCCATGGGGAGTTGAGGGCTTTTGCCTTCTTTCTCATGAATCACCGTGTACGGTACAGCTGGAAGAGCAGAAATTTCTATTTCCAAAACACTAGCTGGACTGATCTCAATTTTCATGATATTCTTAAATTAAAGCAACAAGCCAGAATAAGGCACAAGCGACTTAACTTTCTACTACCTACTTTTGCCTACACAAGAATATACGATGCTACGCATTCAACACACTCACTGTTAGTTGGAATTGTATTTTCGTGTTTTCTAAATATGCACAACAGTCTTGACTGATTAGACCAGACGTGCCTTCAACACCACCATCACAATGCAGTCTTTCCTTCTCTTCCACAGCCATACACTTTGGCCACCAATGGCAAGGTGACATACAAGAATATGCAATGGAAGCCAAATTTTTGTATATTTTATTTATCTGTAAAGCCTTTCCAGATGAAAAGTAAACATGTAATTTATGAGGCACACCCTGATACTGTTAAATTTTAAAACACAAAAGGCTTTTGGGAACAGGATCCCATTTCAATCTGCATTTCCACTCTGAAATTAAGCTCTGCGAGAAGCAAATGAAATTTAGACAACGAACACCAACTGCAGAACAATGCTTTGGACAATTCAAACTTTTAAAAGTGTTTGTTAGTTTTGGTTTTGGTTTGTGTGGGGGGGTTTTTTGCCTTTTTTTTTTTTTTAAACTGAGTGTGCTGGGAGGTTACAGCCTCAGAACAGCCTTTAATAAATAGCTATTTTCCTTGGCTTTTGGATTTTAGACATCAGTTTGCATTTTGTAATTCCGGGTGACACACATGCACAGCTCACACCGGAGCTCCCGGCTGGTTTAATTCTCGCACGCTAAAGAAAGGCACATTCACTTCTTCCCACTCAGTGGCTCCCAGCCTATTCCCCGCACTCCGAACTCCACTTTTCCGTTTGCAAATTTGCATTATGGCTGCGACTTGAACTTTTCGGGGCGACAGGCATCTTGTCTAAGCTACCCGAGCATATTCCCGACCTGACCGCGACGTGACCGCCCCACACGGCAAACATCACTCTACTCACAGTCCCAGGATTTTCACTCCCCCCGCGGCTGCTCCGTGCCTGCCACGACGCCTTGACGGGACCTCCCGAAGGAGCCGCCTGCGCGGTGGCTTTCCCGCTCTCACGACAACCGGCCCCGCGGGCGGAGCGGCGCCTGCTGCACGCCGCCGGCGGACGGCGCGGCCGCGCCGACGGCCCCGACGGGGGCGCTGTGTGGCGCGCAGGGTGCAGCCTGCAGTGCGGAGAGGGGACAAGAGGGCAGGTAAGGTGCGGGCAGGGCTGTCCCGGAGGAAAGGCTAAGTACCTGCCGCCACGACACGGCGTCCCCCCGGCGCTCTGAGGCTGCCGCATCCGACCTCGCCGGCTGCACGGCGCCGCTCGGCCCGCGGGGCTGCGCTGGGCCGGGCTGGGTGGGGGTCCCATAGCCCCGGCCCTGCCCCTCCGCCACCCCCCGCGGCTCCGCTCTCCTCGTCGCCGTCCNCTCCGCTCTCCTCGTCGCCGTCCGGAGCCCTTCGCGGTGCCCCGCCCGGGTACCCCCGCCCGACTTCCCCTCTGATCTTTGTGCCCCCACTCCCGCCCCGCGCTCGTTGCCCCGGTTCCTGCCTGCGGCATGCCGTTCCCACGCCGCCAGCGCCTTCGGACAGGCTTCGCTCGACACTCGGGCCCCCCTGCCTGCCTCCCGTCCAGGGCGCGGCCGCGGCTGCAGCACCGGGCGCGGTGATGGGGGGCCCGGCTGAAATGTGAGACGGCCGAGCCCACTGCAGGCTGTTTGTAACCTCTATAAAAATGCGAGGGGGAGGGTGGAAGTTCTGGATAGTCCTTAGCTGAGCTCAAGCTATTAGCAAGCCTGAGTGAGGTTCACCTCTACTTCGTCTGCCTCTCCTCTTTACTGTTGTCTGGTAAAGTGAGCTTCAGGAGCTTGGGATGGGTAACACGGGGTGAAGCATTAGGAAACGCCGAGCAAAAAGATGGCTGGTCTGACACAGAGCCGCCAATTACAGCATACTCTTTATAAGGTACCTCTCAACAGGAGTTATTGACTGAATGATAGCAGCTTGAGGATAGGAATAGGTGGGCAGATTGCCCCAGTGACGGGAGCAGCACTTCGGAAAAGAAGTTGAAACCTGGATCCTATGACTGCCTGATTTAATCATAATATGCCTGTGAGTACAGCAAAGCCTTCTGTCAGAAATGGATATGATGAGCTGGCAAACAGGAACACTACAACAGCCCTGTTAGATGCAGGCAGGCATGTGGGGTTGCCTAGTCGTCTTGCTGCAACCAGTGTTTTTCTTGGGAGCCTCCTGACTGGAGCTAAGCATGGTCATACTGGAACTCGTGCCATGGGCTTGGCTGTCGGGTCTCCTGCACTTCTACTCTGTAGAGATGAAAAGTCCTGGAAGAAAGCAGAACTAGGCTTTTTGTAGCCAGAAGTTTAAGCTGATGTAGCAGAACAAATGGTGAGTTTCTGTGACTGCTTTTTATCAACTGAAGGACAATAATAAAACTCTTCAGGTTTAGGATCGTGCTGGGAAAAAAGGACTATGCAGGGGAAAATGCTGGTAAAATTGCTTTAAAACTGATGCATCCATGGTTACAGCCCCACTTGACTATGGATAGGGCTGTACTACACTGTGTGCTGTCCTGGCCTTATCTCCTGTGTTTCCCCTATATGTGATGTGTGGGAGCTTCTCTATTCTGAAAACTCCCTCCATGCCAGATAAAAGCACGCACTGCTTTTTGGCAAAGGGGAACCGGAGCCTATTGAATTGGTGCTTTCCCATTGCACAGAAAAGCTGTGTCCAACACCTTCCCCACAAACCACCACAGGAAGTTATGCAACCACTTGCCACATGCCATGAAAGCCCAGTTCTTGCAGAACAGATATTTCAGTAGGAAGCCCCTGGACTGGCTCTGTGGTCTGCGATTACTTCTTGTTCTTTTATCTGTTTCCTGTTTTTCCTTTATTAACTTCTAGCTACTTGGACAAGGGAGCCAGAGGAAGACTTAAGTTATTCTGATCAAACTGTTGGAGGTGAGTGGACAAGATAGTGCCACTACAAAGATGTTTTGGCAATGGTGCCAGGAGGTGGCAAATGGTGGCCTGCTGCCTGTGCTGGTTTTGATTTGCCTCCCTCAGCTGAGCTTCCCATCACCCCATTGGAGCAGCCCACAGCAAGGTCCTGCTACAATACGAGGCTGCACTGATGCCGCCGCCCAGATACAATCTATGACTGAGGCCTCTGATGGTGGTGTCTGATGCAGTGATGTCCAAAAGCACTTCTGCTGCAAAGCACCTTGAGCAATGCTGTCCTACCAGTAAGTGCAGGACTTTCACACCCCAGCCCTCCTCTTCATCAGGGGAAGGAGACCTCAGCCACAGCTATGCTGGAGGGGTGTCTGGCTGGTCAGTGGGCAGTGGTTCTTTGTACCTGCCTCTCAGCCCCTCTGGTTGCAGTGGCTGCTTATGCCATCAGAGGAGTCAGGTGGCAGGACACCGCAGTGCAAGCTGGAGAAGCTGCCCAGGAGCAAAGTTTGGTAGAGGGCCTTTCAAGAGAGGCTGCTGGGCATTTGTCTGTGGTGGCATCTCAGGCCAAAGTAGCTGTTGACAGAAACCTTTAGGGAGCTCAGCCTATTCAAGTAATAGCTGATATAAACACTGGTTCATTTCCAAACATCGAGCAACAGCATGTGAGGCATGCATACCATACTCAGCTTTTCACAAAGTGCTCAAATTTGTTCTAGTACTCTTAGAAGAAATAACATTTTTGTGGGGTAAAAAGATTAATAAGCAATTAAGAGACAGAAAGGAAAGACCAGAAACAATGCTTAATTTTCCTGGCAACAGGAGGTTAACAGCTTAATTTCCTGGTGGTAAGGAGTCTGTTCTGCCCTGGAAATTCCAAAGTGAGTGGACATAGCAGCATTTGCTGATATTATTTGGGATACTTGGCAGTGAAACTAGCACTCAGAACAAGATGTTGCTGAGACCTGGAGGTCCTGAGTGACCTGCTGATAAAATGCTGTGTCCATTTCCATGTTGCGAAGTGAAACATAAGCAAAACAACTCTAATGATACATGAACAAATTTTCGTAGAGTGTTACCTCTGAGAGGAGAGGTCTTTGTGCATAGTTCTTCAAAAACATCTGACATTCATTAACTTTCAAAGGGAAACTGAATGCTAGGAATGATTGAGAAAGGAATGAAGAACAAAATGAAAAATGTGGTTAAGCCCTTCCGTGAGCTCTACATCTTGGGCATCATGGGTGCCTCATGTCCTCATGAATGCAGTAAAATACAAAAGGCCACAAAAGACAATCAAATGGTTATAGAAGTTGTCCCTGCAGAGAAAATACAAGTTGGCTGGGTGTAATCAATGGTCTGAGGAAAGGGAAAAACACAAAGAACCAGGATGGAATAGCTTAAAACAAAAGGACGCAAATTCCCAAAGATGCACCATTGAGTTGTGGAACACGTTGCGGCAGGCAAGAGAGGGAGAAAGTGGTTAAACAAACCACATGGAGTGAAGGGTTGTCACCAGCTGTTAAATACAGTGGGAAGGCAGAGCAGGGTGTAGGGGCTGAGGAACCCAAGCAGGCACTGTAGGTCCTCTGCACGCTTCCAGCTCCAAAGTTAGCATGGGCCGAATCCTGTCTGGGCTCTTTTCTCTTGTGATGCCACAAGGCATGGTATTGATTAAGAGGACAAGCTGAGGCACACATAACAGCATATCTATTGCTCACTTCTGCAGGTATTGAAAAAAGAAGAGGTTTCTGTAGGTGATTTATGCTGAATATGGCAGAGTCAGTAGAGCAGCTCAGAGCGAGGTGGCTCAGCAAATGGAACAAGCTAAGAAAATGTCCTGGTGAAGTTGTCTGAATAACCCTGGGCCTCACAGCATGTTGTGCCCATGGCTTTGATTTTCTCTCACGGGTATTATGTAGAGAATAAATGATCACCAAAAAAGTTTTTAACTTGCATGTATGGCATTTGATCCAATGAATGGAGTGAGGATTGCCGTTGTTATAAGTGAGTTTTTAGCATGTGCTTAAAAGTTTAGGAAGTTATTAAAGTTATTTCTGTTTACAGATAGATAAAATATATAAACATGCAATAACAGCTGAAGTTACCCTCAGATGAAAGATATTATGGTTTCTGTACAGCCAAAACAGGTCATGTTTCAAGATTAATATTACCGTTCTCATGGAGTAGTTACAATTAAGTCCTTGAAAAATCTCCTACTTCTGTTAACTGTTTAGGGCATGATAAAATTTTGGTAATTTCTGTCTATTAGGATTAAAAAAAAAATTCTTGTGAGGTTTTATGAATGACTTAGTTATAGGTTCCTCAAACTGATATTAATCCAGTGCTTTACAGGTCTGTCATTGATTTGCTCTCCTGAAGTTCTTGAAGAAATGCTCCATCATTCGGAAAATCGGTCATTTATTTTTGGCTGTCTTGGTATATAAACAAAACAGCAGCAAGGCAATTTCTAAATTACAGTTCAGACCGGTGTATTCATCTGAGTGCATAATAACATATTTTAGCTCCCTATTTTTCTACTACTGCTAAGCTATCTTTTTTATATTATCAAGATATATTATGCATTGTTATGTCTAGGTGACAAAGTGCTGCAACATATTTTTGTGTGTAACACCCACCATTTCTGTCCTTGTTTCTGTGCCTCCAACTCAGTTTTAAGATACTATTGAATGCAATATTGTTTAGTTTAGAAATTATTGAACTGTTGAACCTTAATCTGCAGTGATCAGAATGCATTTGATTACTGCATCAAAGAAACTATGTGTTAATAGCTGTTAATATCTGTCAATAAGCCGAGAAGATTTAGGAAACTTCAAAAATTATTACTTTTTTCACATCTTCATGCACTTGCATATCATAGCTATGTATTTACTGAATTGTTTTAACTTGTTCTATTTTTTTAAAGATATGTGTTCTCCTTTCTTTAGCAGCAGTAAAGCTGATTGAGGCCAAGATCCTGCAAATCCTGTTACATCAACATGTCTAACATTTTATCAGTGTGATTTGAATCACAGCATCTCATTATATATTTGAATTAACATATTTAAAATTGGTATCTTTGGAAAATGATGTTCTGATTTAAAACACCTTAAAATATTGACATTGTTTCAATGTACCATTTTCGAGTTTCTCTTAAAAATGATCCGTAAACACAGTAGCCAAACATAAACACCTCTTACATTCACATTACTTTCTTCATCCCTCTGGGATGATGAAAATGGAAATAATTTGACTATTTACAAGCTGAATGTAAGCTTGTATGAAGGCTCCAGCTTCAGATATATTTTTTTCTTTATCTCCTTTTCTGTAGCTGTAATGGCATTTTTGAGAAGTACAGTCTTGTAGATTATCATGTATGAATACCATATATACCCATAGGACATATTTCAGCTGCATGTTTTGTATTAGCTACTGGGATCATGTGCTTATCTAAGCTGAATTATCTCTGCTTCTGCAGGTGACAGTTTCTTCAAGATACAAGGGAGCAAATGCTCAAAGCATGGCTAGATATTTCGCGTTAGTGTTACATTAAGACAGATTCAGCTCAGTGTACAGTGCTATGCAGATTTCACATGTTAAAAAAAAAAAAAGACAGCTGTTATCACAACACTTCCAGCCAGACATGATGTAAAAAGTGAAGTGCAGAGGAAGAAGGGGAAATGAGTTCAGTGAAACAGCTCCTTGGGTTTCCCCCTCTGCATCCTGCAGCTCAACACTCCAGACATGAAGACTGTATGCCTACATCGCTGTCTGAATGCTTGTCCCTACTTTCTTTTCTGCACATTACTCCTACTGTTCCCCAGTAGCTGTGGTCCCCTCCTGTGCACTGAGCCTTAGGGCATGAAGGAGCCACCCTCTTGGTGACCTGGGCAGCTCGCATGAACGCCACCACTGCAGCGTTACCTGCCACCCACAGCTCCTTCAGAGCTCTTGCTCCCCAGGCTGCCTCCACAGGAGCCTGGCTTGGCCGCGGATATTTCTGACTGCTCCAAAAGGTGGGCAGAGCGCGGTCGAGGTATGATTCCCACTGCCAAATCTGTGGGCATAGCAGCATGTACACCCATCCCACACAGAGAGCTACACCTCCCTAATGCAGTGTTATATGGTGGGAATGTGAATGTGTCCTTTCAAGCAGACTGCTGCCCCATTTTGTCTTATTTTAATATGTTTGTATAGTTACAGAGGGCAATGTCTTTTTCTGTGGAAACCAATAAAGATGACTGAAAGAATGGAAAAACTCAACTCTGAGTAAAATGGCAAAAGCAGCGATTATTTTATTTGAAGAGAAAAATAACTAGAACTGTAGGTGAACTGATTGAACTTCTAAACTAGTCAAGGACTATTGTATGATTAAAAATTAAAATCAATTTGAAGTTTTTTATTGGATTTTACAATAAAGAACCAGATTTCAATAAATAGGGAATGCAAGCAAGCAAAGGCTATGCGGGTGTTATCCAGTGAAGATGGAGGTGCATGCATGGATAGTTTCAACAGGCAAGGGTGTCAAGTAGCAGTCACACTTGCAAATGACATGGCACATCCACAGAATACACAATTAACACATTAAAACTTTTCAAATAATTTCAGTATTCAGAACAGCAGAGTAACAAAGTGCCTTTTTTAAGCAGCAGGAAATGGGGCTTGCTTATTATTTTTGCATAAATTTTCGCCAGTGGAAGATAAGTTCTTTCTGTCTGAGATCTGGACCAAAACAGGAAACTTGGATCTCTGAATTTCAGATTGATAACTTTCAAAAATGCTGACAAAGTGTCTGACAAGACCTAGATACTGAGGGTCTTCAGAATAAATGGGGCAGTTTTAATTTCAGAGACAATTGGGTTCTCCTGTGACTCAGTGCATTTGAAACACAGTTGAAGAAAGTTTGCTTCCACTGAAGCAAAATGGAGAGCTAGCTCCCTGGCTGTCATCAGCTGTCATGTACCACAGCAGGCTTTGTTCACTGAAGCATTGCTGCTTTGCATCAGGATAGGGTGCAACTGTTTAGATAAGGAGTGTTGAAGGCCTGGGGCAAGTGAAAAAACAGCAGCAGAAAAACCTAATTCATCAGTGACTGGCCTCTTGGGATGTATTGCTGAAAGTAGGCCTTTTCTGGGACAGCAAAGAAGCACAAAGCAAGAAGGTAAATTTTTCTCCTGAATTACTATTGATATGATGGTAATATTTTTGCAGTGCTGGAAGAATGCACTTTATTTTACTGTAATGCTTGATGTGCAGTATTTAGCTGTCATAGTATTTGGGCACTGACTTTCTAGCTCTGCTGGATTAAGCTGAAACTAGTGCTGACCACAGTCATTTCATTGACTATTTTGCTGGAAGTTGTTACATCCTCCATAAAGACAGTCTACAGGTTTGTCTGTTGCTTTAAAACATCAGTGACCATATTGTACCGAGAGCTGTGGAGTGCCATGGTTTAGGCTGGGTTTAGTATTAACTCTGCTGTCTGTTTTGCAATGGGCTGCAAGAGATGTTCAAGCAGGTATGGTGGAGGTGATGATAACATCCTTAATGTTTGGGAGGCTGGAGAGGGGCTGCCATGATGCAGGCCATGCCATGCAGCCAGGCTCCTATCCTTGGATCTGAGTAGGGAGCAGAGCAGGGACTGGTCATGTGGCCACAGCCATCCTGTGCATGGCTGGGTGACTGCAGGAGATAGGAGCTGGAGATGAGCCCCTGCAATGATTAATGCCCCCAGGTCCCAGACATTGAATCACCTCTGCTGAGCCCATGAAGGTCCTGAGTCAGAGTTCTGTGGTATGCCATGTTGGAAATCAGTGTGGTTGTGTTCCGTGCCAAGTTTATTCAGTTAATAAGTGACCTTTCTGCTAATTCATGTCTCTCTAGTCTCCTAATTCTCTCAAAACTTACTCTGGAAAATAAAATCCAGGTTGTGTTTTGAGGCTCACCAGCAGTGTGCATGGACTGTATGGCCAATTAGATCTTGGTTAGTGTCAGCTGGGACAAGTCACTGCTGATGAGGCATCTCAGAAGCTAAGAAGGAAACTCATAGCAGGACATACGGAACTCAGCTGTGGAAACCTAACACCTGTTCCCTTAACAGCACAAATAAATAGAGACCTTGGCTAGATGTAAGTTGTCCAGGTAATGGTGAATTGGAAATTAAGAGGTTGTTAAGGTTCTCCATGTCTGCAGAGCATTGTAGCATACCTGCAAGTATGTACAGGCAGCTTGGATTAAGGTTACCTATACCCCCTAGTAAGGCCTGATTTGGAACACCAGAAGCTCCTAGGAAGAATGTTCTACCATCTGCCTACCTCCTAGCAGGTGGATGATCTGGTCAGCCGAGCGGCACAGCTGCAAGGTGAGGTTGAAAGACTGCAAGCCGAAGTGGAAAGGTTTAGGAGCATTAGCAAGACTGAAATGGAGATAGACTGGTGCAGCCAGGCTCTGCCCTGCCTGCAATGGAAATGGCAGCACCTGCCACATAGCACCCGGAAATGAGGGACCCCTGTACCATCCCTGATGCAGGTACATTAGGAGACACATGAAGAAAAAGACAAAAACAAAAAAGAAGATGAGGGAAGGTGGAAGCAGGTTCCTGCTCAGGGTCACAGGCATCCCCCTCCCATTCCTACATGCCCCCCTCAGATACATTTACAGAATAGGTATGAGGCTCTGGAGGTAGAGGCGAATGAAGATGGAGACAAGGACCCATCCAGTGAGTCGCCATGGGCTTGGCACTCACCCTCATGCCTTAGGACTTCTTCAACAAGGAAGAAAAGGAGAGTAACTGTAGTAGGTGACTTTCCTGAGAGGAACAGAGGGACCCATTTGTAGACCAGACCCATCCCACAGGGAAGTCTGCTGCCTCCCTGGGGCTCAGGTTAGAGATGTTAAAAGAGAACTCTCTGCTCTGGTGTAGCCCTCTGAATATTACCCTTTGTTAGTGATCCA
>WEIS01027340.1:2648-23486 GCA_013389965.1 Todus mexicanus
GTGTTCAAGGTGTTTTGGCCACAGATAGTAACAGGATGCCAGGCTGAGGAGGAACAATTTATGTCTTAGCAGACGTGGGGAGATGGTTGGTTTTGTTCTCGCAGGAGGGGGAAGAAGAGAATGCCAACATGCTGGATGAGGTCTGTAGTTGTACTGTGCTGTAGTGAGCTGGGTATCACCTTGGGCCTCAGCCAGCTGCGTCTCACGGAGTGGCATCCAGATCATATTTTCAGCAGCCCAGAATATCAGACCTCTCTTAGCTGGCTCAAGGGACCCCTTTTGTCTTGAATGTCCACACAACAGTGCTTGCTCAACTAGCTGCTGCAAACGGGCATGCCAAAAATATCACATCTCCTGTCTCCTCACTGGAAGGAGATGGATTTCAAACCAGGTTTTTCCCCTTCTTTTAGGTTGTTAGCACAGAATCAGGAGTTGCTCCACCTGGGTGCCACTCATTTCTCTCTTGGAGATGCAATATTGAGCAAGCTAGGTTGAAAACCAGCGAATGGTCAGTTGTTTGCCCAAGCTGGGATCATGTGTACTGTGCAAATGTTTCAGGAGAAGAAGAACTCAGGGTAGATGGAGATGGGGCTCAGTGATGTGGTACACATCAATTCTGAATTAGCAACTGCTTCTGAGTGAGTGGAGAGAAGGACAGGGCAGTAGTTTGGGTGGGTGAAGGGCAGAGGCAGCACCACCGTGTCAGTCATGGAAGCCCCTGCCATCTTCACCAGCTTTGTCTTCCAGCAGTGGGGAGCAGGAAGCNAGAAAAAAGAAAGACAGCAGTGGGGAGCAGGAATCACTCGATGTCCTTAAGAAAGGTACAGTCCAGCAGCCCAAACTTCACTTGGATTTCTGCTGTATCAGTGCATTCCTGCATCTTCGCTTCAAGGATGTGTGACCTCCTGGTTAGCAGCAGACTGAAACACATGCTTCTCAAATGAGCCCAGTTTTGCAGACAGTCCATGTTGCACAGTAGAAACACTTTGTCCTTGTTATTTGCTCTCCAGAACTGTAGCTTTTTCTTCTAATTTTATCACACATGCTGTCCTCTATATATTCCTGCTTTTACCCGGCATTTTTACCATATGGAGGGGAGAAACGAATCCTGAAACTGGTCCTGAAACTGGAGACTGAAAGGAAAATTCCTATGGCAAGATCTGTTAAAATGCAGAGAATTTCTTTAAATTACATGTATGAGTTTCTGCCTGAAAGCTTCCTTACTGCTGTCTTTCTTTTTTCTCTCTGCGTGTATGTGAGTCTAGGATAAAGATTGAGGAGGAATATGCTAAGAACCTGTCCAAACTGTCTCAGAATTCCTTGGCTGCTCAGGAAGAAGGGTAAGTGTGTCTCTGACTTCTGCAGAAGACAGGAATTTTAACATAGGAGGCATTCCTCCCACACAGGTACCAAACAGCTCTCCCATTGAGTAGAGGTTTATTTAGCTTAGCATCCTGGGCATGCTGGGGAAGACAGAATTGCTTTGGAGTATTTTTCTTTCGAAGTTGTTCATGGAAATTTTTCAGGAATATGTGTGTAATACATTGCATTTCTAATAATGTTTTTATGCTATTCTTGTGCTAGCCAGCACAAGTTCCTATAGGCATTAGCATGTAGAAGTACTAAATTACTTCGAATACGGAAGAATATATGGAATGTATACACTGCTGAAAGGCCAGAAGGTCAGGCCCATAGAATTGGAGCAGCACAGACAGAGGGCAAAGAAGTCTCTTATCGTTTTTCCTTGAAAAGATGATGACAATTCAGAATTAGTTTGTTAAATTAGAGAAATTAACTGAAAAAAGAAAAAAAAAAATAAGATGCATTTCAATGAGGATGAAGTACCAGGTTTTATACTTTCACAGGATGTGAAAGATACAGTTACGTAACAGTTTGTGGGAGAAGGATCTGGCTGTAGTGAATCACAAGCTTATTCATCAACAGCTTCACTCTGTTGTCTGAAAAAGCAGTCATACTGAGATATGTAGAAGAAAGAGCGTCTGATATAAAATAATCTTTTACCAGTTTAGCAACTGGAAGACCTCTGCTGAAAGATGGTGTAATTTTGGTTATGATGCTTTAAGAGGAATCTAGGCCATCAGAGAGGGTCTAGAGGAGCATACATTAAGCTGCCATCATCTGGAAAATAATTTGTCTGAAGGAAAAGGAAGATCTGCTACATACAGTGTCAGTAGAATTCTGCCCCTGGTCACAGAGAGCAGTTATCTCAGATTTCTGCTATCTCTACTCTATGGTTTTGTTGAGCAAGGTATGGTACCAAGTATTGTACCCTATCTATCTACCTGTCTATCTATCTACCTGTGTATCTACCTGTCTATCTATCTATGTCACGCTGTCCGACAACCCTTTGTGGGAGGATATGCAGAAGCCAGGGCGCTGATCACTGTCTCTCTGTGTTCTTTCAGCACACTAGGAGAGGCTTGGGCTCAGCTGAAGAAGAGTCTAGCTGATGAAGCAGAGGTTCATCTCAAATTTTCTTCTAAGGTAAATAGTTCTTGTTTTGTGAAGATTTTTGCCCTGTAGTGGGTGTGGATCTCCCTTCAGTGCTTGTTAGTGGGGAAAATACACACGTATATGGTACAAATTTAGAAGGATTATTAACTTGGTGACCAAACTTACTGCAACCCTATCCGTTCTTCCTGCCAAAGTCATGGTTTATTTAATCTACCTGCTGAGTAAGTTAAATGCATCTAGCCTTATTTTTTCATTAAAAAGAAGGAAAACTGATTCTGGAAGTTATAAGCTCCATCCTGTTCCAAGTAAATTTACCTAGAGCTTGTACAGATTACTTCTGTAGAGGAAGAAATGAAAACCAGTACTTGGCTGCTCAACAAGAATCTACTGTATCTCTCTGGAAGGAGGAGAACCAGGGCTCTGGCTTCTTCCTATCATTAGCCTTTCTGAAAAGTGCACTGGGAAACTTACCTCGTGTATTTTTGCATCTTCTCTCAAGTGATGCCCAAGGAGATTTCTCGTGCAAATTATGATATTTATCTGGGGTTTTTTCCGCCACATGTGTCATACTCTTGCGTCCTGTTACATTATGTTAACCTCTGTGGGTGATCAAGTTCAAGACAGTGGCAGATATCTCAGCACAACAGCCATGTTCTGGAGGAAAATTATAGCTCTGCACTGTTTGCAAGTGATTATGCAGAGGTTACTCAGGCAACCAGCCGCTGCCTTGGTAACCCACTGCTCTCCTTCAAACTTCTACTTCAGGGCTGTAATTAGTGAAATACTTTTTGCTCCCCATTGTCCTCCTGTATTGTTTCCCAAGAGGAAGAAATGCACCCTGGAGCGGTTGTGTGCATGTAGGCAGGCAGTGTATAGAGGCACTCTGGTTATTTTACATAAAACTCTGCACAAAAACTCCTGTCGCATCCTCTGAACTCTTCCCTCTGTTCCCATACCTGCTTTAGGAGTTCCTAGTTCTGACTTTCATCATGGTTTATATACAGCGTTTGCTGTATGACCTTGCCTTTGGCTGCAGCGTGTGTATTATTTCCTCTCTGTCCCGAGCTCTGCTCAGCGGAAGAGCCAGGAATTGCTGCCTGGCTCCTCATTATTGCCATTTCTTCCTTTGTTTTCATTCCCAGCTTCAGAGCGAGGTAGAGAAACCCCTGCTTAACTTCAGAGAGAACTTTAAGAAGGACATGAAGAAGTGTGACCATCATATTGCAGATTTGCGGAAACATCTGGCCAGCCGCTACGCAGCAGTTGAAAAGGTGGGAGCAGAGGACAAACTGTAGAGACTGATGATTTGGAGAGAAAAGCAGCTGCCCTGTGAAAAGTTTCTGTTCTGCCACAGAGAGCCACAAAGGTTTCTGCTAAGTGCTTTCTGCTGGTAGCTGCTGGGCCCCAGACATTGTTAGCTGAGATAAGGAAAATGAAGGGCTGCGGGCAGGGTTAAAACATTGCAGCTGAACTGGCTTTTTATTTCATCCGCCCCTTCCCATTCTGGGACAACATTACATTTGATTAAAATACTCCTTGCTCGTGTGCACCTGGAAGGTGACATCTGTTGCCCTCAAAATTTAAAAACCCTTGCCTTAGAACAGCAGCAGGGGCAGTCCAAAGGCTCTCTTGGTTCAGTATCCGCTTGTGCAGTGGCCGATAGCAGCTCAAACCTGGCACGGCAAGTCGCAAACTCTCTCCCAGTTCCTGTTTTCTGTGCTTCGCAGCAAACGTTGCCACCTGAAAAACCCAAATGGCAGTGGGACCCTAGTGTCAGGGACTGTTTTAACATGAGCAACCAGTAGGGAGCTGAGGTTGTGATTTAGTTCTACCCACAAAAAGTGCTCTCTTACCAGTTAGCTGGCAGGGTACCCAATGCCTCGGCTGCTGAGACACCTATGCCAAATTGTATTCTCATGCGGTTTGCTCTTGGGTTGTATGTAAAGGTAAATATTATGTTCAGTTGGTTGGGCTTTCATTAAAGATCAGTGTGCGCAGGAAAAAAGTGTGCCTGGGGACAGAATTGTTGCAGGATACACCAGGTTATTAGACTGCCTGTATGCAGGGAAGGCATTTTTGTGCAAAACAGTAAGTTCTTCGTAGTCATGTTTGCAAAACAGCACAGTGCTCAGTAGGGATATTGAAAAGAATGCATTAGAATAGCCTTGAGAAGAAATAAAGAAAGGGAAAAGCTGTGTCTGCAGAGTGCCTCCTGAAGCACAGAGCTTCTCACCAGATTGCTTTCCTGCAGCTCCCTCTTGCGCCCTGCTGAAAAAAGAGCAGGGGCTTTAAACCTGCAGCTTGAAAAAAATGAAGTAATGCCTTGAGCTTGTAACTCGCAGGCTGGTGTGACTATAGAAAACTCCAAGGTGCTAGCAAAATATAATAATCTAAATTGAATTTTAAACACAATTACTGGATGAAGAACAAATGTGACCTATGCTGTAACATGTCTGTGCAAAACAAGATCAGTCTCAGCAAATGAGGTGCCAGCATGCGTATGTGGTACTGGTGTTTATTTATTAAGACCCTTCACTAATTTGCCTTTATAAATTCAGGAATCAAACCAGTAAATCAGGTTTCAAAAGCCTGAAGAACTTTAAGGTAAAGTAATTTAAATAATCAATTGTAACCAAGTCTCAGGCTCTTGATTTCTATGGTATGAACTCCTGTTGTCCTGAACCTTCATCACTTTTTCTGAAATAAGTCAAAAAGTTCCTGTTGTTAGTTTCTGAAAAGTGTATACTGAATCCAGAAGATAATTGAAAATAAATTTTGTAACATACTTGAAATTCTTTAAACAATTTACATCCAATGTAAAGCAAATGGAAGATGTGTCTTGATGCTGGTTAAGACATTTGGAAGAAGCTCTTCCAGTAATAGTGAGAAAGTTACTAAGAAACATGAAAGTCTGATGATACCTTTTGTGCTGTGCCTTTCTAAGAACCTAGGACAAAGTCAGATGCTTTTGTGATTTGTTGGTGCCAACTTCTATATGGTGGTAGGACACTTCTTTGAACACCACATGGTGTCCTAAGAACTTGAATCCCACTTAGAACCCAGTTTTCTGCAGATTCCTTGACTTCTTACTGACTAATGCTCCTGTGAAGGAGTCATAGATGGCTGAAAGCAGCTGGCAGCTCTTTTTTCCCCTCAAACATGTGACTCTTTAATTACTTCAAGGCCCGGAAAGCCTTGACTGAGAGACAGAAGGATCTGGAAATGAAAACCCAGCAGCTAGAGGTGAAGCTGAGCAACAAGACAGAAGAGGAAATTAAGAAGGCCCGACGGAAGTCCACTCAGGCAGGTGAGTACCTGTGTCTGTCAGTGGTGGGAGGCGAGCACAGCCCCACGGATGGTAGGAGAGGCGTGGAATGCAGCTGCCTATCTGCTCACATGTTTCTTGGTTTTATTAATATTATAGCTACAAAGTGAACTGTGGTACAGCTCTGTTTGGTATTAAATCCCCTGAAGATGACAGAAAGCGACAGAAACCACCCAAAAGAACATATTTTTTTTCCTGGGCCAAAACTTGCATGTTTGCAAAAAGGACGGGGTTGCTGAGCAGACAGACCTGCTGACATTTAACAGAACTGCCTTCAGCTCCATCAGGGCTGACCTTCAGACCCTCTGGGTCTGTCTGCAATACCTGAACTGCAATTTCCTTCTAAGCTCCATAACACTGGCTAGAGAAGATTAATATGTTTGCTATCTTGAACTTTTCAGGAGATGACCTGATGCGCTGCGTGGATCTTTACAATCAAGCCCAGTCCAAGTGGTTTGAGGAAATGGTGACCACCACTCTGGTATGTAACTCTGCGTAGCATCTTACATGTGTAACATTGCAAAATTGTAATAGCGTACAACATTCATTTCTTGGGGCTAGTTAAAGAGCAGAGCAGTAAGAAAAATCAAGTGATAACAATCATCTATTCGCGGTTCTAAGAAAAACAGTTACCATTAGAGGAAGGCAGAAATAAGTGTTTCTTTGCGGAAGGCATTAAACCAGTTCAGGGCTGCTTAAGGGCCAGAATGCTGGAATTCTCCACAGGAAGGATGAGGTAATGCACAAGGAAGACATGGAACGATGTGATAGATCACTGAATCCGTTCATACATTAATGAATTCTTGTATTCCATGATTTTACAGTTTCTCGGTGGGTATTGCCAGCTCAAAAGAGGCATGCTTTAATTGCTTATTGTTCTGTTTCTGTGAAGATGGCACAGCTCACAGGATTCACCCTGAAGGCATATACCTTTGGGGTTAGTCACCAAGATGCCAAGATACAGCTTTGACGTGCTGTATTCTTTGAAATACCTGTACTTTGGCTTTAGAGCTCCTCCCTCACGTCATTCCTTAGAGTCCTTCTGGCCAACAGCCAATTACTTTCAAAAGTGGAAAATAAAAATGTCTTTTGTGGGTATTTTTCTCATTGGACAGACACAAAACTGTAAACTCCTCTTAAGAAGCAGGGTAGTAAATTGTTCAGCATTTGGAAGTGTGTCTGTGCAATATTTAAACTGCAGTAAATAAGTAAAGACAGATGGATGAATGGAAAACCACGAGGCAGATAATTTCCCAAAAGCAGAAGAAGAGACAAGAAGAAGGCTGTTCCTATGCATTAGAGATCAGATTCTCATCTCATCTTCATTGCACTGCTGCAAATGACACTGACCATCAGTGCCACTGCGTCCAGATAGGGCCAGGTCTATGTGAGCTGCGTATTTGCTCCTGGAGAAGTATGATACAAAATTGTGCTAGTAGATAGCTCAGGAGGGAGGTCATAGCTCGCAGGCTGCTCTGCAAGTTGTGAAACTCAGGCTGGAAAGCATTTGGAGTCTTGGTACGCATGAACACAAAACCTAAACTGGAAAACAACAGCGTGCATCTGATCAGCTCGGGTACGGATTAGTACATATGCAATACAGAGCATGACCCTGAGGTGGCATCATACTGATGGGCAACCTTTTGTGTGGCATCTTTTCTCTGGGCCTTCAAGCTCAGCTTCCAAGAAAAATATGGGCTTATTTTTCTTCATGTCCAGGAGCTTGAGAGACTAGAAGTTGAAAGGGTGGAGATGATTCGGCAGCATCTTTGCCAGTATACACAGCTGCGGCATGAGACAGACATGTTCAACCAAAGTGTAAGTCTGCTTTTTGTTCGGTCCCTTTGGTCTTTACTCCCCTTCAGCTGAGCGGAACAGTCCCCATCCTGATCTAACTGACCTGTACCAAAAGCAGATGTGGAATGTGTGTGTGGTCAGCTTGTCAGTTTGCAGCAGTACTGTCCTGCTACCCTACAGTCCTGCTTGTCTGAGACTCTCTGATCCTGGTTATGTTCCATCCTACTGGATCTCAGCTTTTTGCTGAGGAAGGCACATTAAAATTGAACTACATCGGTCCAACGTGAGCCAGTATTGGTTCTCCCAGCCTGACACAGTACTTCTTGAGGTCATCCGTTCTTGCAGGGAAGGTGGTAAATAGCTTCAAAGTTGGGGGAGGGAGTATTTTTTTTTTTTTCTTATTAAGAAAAGTAGCTAATTTTCAAATATTAAAATACAGAGGATGTGTGCCGACCTTGTTACATGATTGTATTTGGTCTAAGGTATGGATTGCAGGACAGGAGTCAGAGACTGACTGGCCAATACCTGGCATAGAAAGCCTGTCTATGCTTGACCTTAAAAGCCTGCCTCTCCTCTGCTTCCCACTACGAGGCTTCCCAGTGGCTCTTGTCCGCTGAATCTCACATACATGCAGTCCTCACTTGTTTGCCAGTGCAACGCAGGCATGCACTTAGCTGCTCTGTGCTTCAGAGCAATGACTGCCCCTGCTTGAAACGCACCCTTGACGTTTTGATTCTTGTTTTTGTTTGTTTTAGACAGTAGAGCTCGTGGATCAGTTGCTTCGGAAAGTGGATCCTGCCAAAGACAGGGAACTGTGGGTAAAAGAACACAAAACCGGAGATATCCGACCTGTGGACATGGAAATATAGACTGATCTATAGTTGTATGTGATGAGTCCACTGAATTAACCAGGCTAATGTTTATTTCCTAAGGGTCAGAAGAGCATAGGGGAAAGGTCGTTCCACTACCAGACACCTTGTAATTTATGCCTGTACGGGCTATCTCTGTAACATTTAGTCATTAAAATGGTCCTCATTGTGCTAAGCCTTAAGCACTAGACATTCCAGGGTGAAGAAACCAGATGTATGCTTCCCATCAGAGATTCCCAATTGCACGCAGCTTCCAGAAGAAATCTGCTTTCTGGTACGGAGAGCGCTCTGTTCTTCAGTGACGTTGTGCTACATCCCTTGCATGACTATCTTTATACAGTATGTTAGAACAACCATGCAGTGAGCCTCTGGCCAGCAAGTAGGTAACTGAACATGATGCAGGAGGCAAGGAAGTCCTGATCATGAATCCCAGGTCTGTCACTGACTGCTTTAATGGCCATAGGCAAGTCAATTAACTTCTCTAGCACCCCCATCTATAAAACATGCATATCTCACAGCAATGGAGTGCAAATACTTTTTTTTTTTTTCCATGTAACAGTTGCCCACCATGGCAGTGAAGCGATGGCCCTTCTCCCAAAAATCTATGGAGAAGACTTTTGCTCTTCCTGTTTTATACTCCCTCTCAGGGATACATAAACCCATCATCATCATGATTTCTGTTCTAGGCTGATCAATACGGTTGAAAGCGTCACCATCACTGTTGTTTATCAGGAAAGACTTGGTTGTGCTATACCTACCTCATGAGCTGTCTGAGCGCCCTCAGTGACAGAAGGAGGTCATATACCAAGGACAAATGAGATGTTCAAAACCTTTCCTGCTCATGCAAGGTGTTTTCTCACAGAGTCTCCTTAAAGACAGTCCTCTAGCATTTTATTTGGGATCCAGGTTTAAATTGCCCTTTGTTGGTTCCTTCAGGTGAATATCACAGCTTTTTAGATGTCTTCACTTACCAATTTGTCCAGCTAAATTGTGGGGTATATCTTTTTAGAGCCTGATTTTCAAAGGTCCCATGAATTTGTGATGCTAGATAGCGTTAAATGTACATGTAGGTGCCCAGCACTTCTGCACCATCCAATTCTTAACCTTAGATTTTTCCCTTGTTACCCTTACCGCAAACTACCAAAAATTCAGCACTGCACTTGGCACATAATGTTACGTAGTTTGGAGACTGGTTTTGAAAAGGTATTCATTCTCTTCTCTTCTCTGCTGTTATTTCTGATTGATTGTTCAGTGTTACTGTTAACAGATTTTTCAACATTTCATACAATGCCAGGATTCTTAAGATTCTTGCTTTAGATCCAGCAGAAACCTTGATTCTCACCACTGTGGCCTTTACTCAGTGTTTACTGTGTTATTATCCACAACTTCCCAAACCGTGTTACTTCATTTGATCCAGACTTAGGCTCTGCTTTACCTCGTTGTTTCCATCCTTTTTTTCCCTCAGTACCAAAACCGCATCCTTCCTTCGTTCTTCTGCTAAGTTCTTGTTCGCCAGCCTCAAGGTGCTGTGATTAGATCACTGAGAATTAACAGTCCCCTTTATAAATTCAAACTGAGACCCAGAGAAGTCTTGTCTGAAACACATTTTTAATGCTGCTGCAGTGATTGTTTTCCTGGTTTGCTATTTCAAACTGACTTCTTCTTTATTGTCTCTTTGTTTCCTTTTTCTCAACCATCTCTTTACCAGCATAGATTCATTTCTGTCTTGTAGATGCCTCCGCAACCCGTTTCTTTGCTGCATCATTAACCTTTATCAACCTTTGCACGTTGGCAGGTGCAACGCCATGAGCACTGCACACTCAGGGTCACCGTTCCTGGTGTGACACCTCCCATACTGTGCTTCCATTACACACCTCGGAATTTGCGACTACTATTTTATTCTCGATATGGGAAGCATCCGTTGAGTCTCTTCTGAGTTCCTTCAAAGACCATTGCAATACAAATGAAATATTGTTTGCCTAAGCATCCCACAGTCCTTGAGCTCAGAGTACATGTGCTTCCCTAGACTCATCTTCTGCTGCTCACGGGGGAAGTTTCATGATAATCTCTGGGTTTCGGTCTTCCTATTGATTCACTCTCTGTCCTATTAATTTTTTTGGCATACCAATGTCTCTCTACCATGCACTTTGGAGGACAGGCACTTTTTTTTTTCCAAACCACAGATGCAGGGTGGGCTTTCAAAACTTCTATGGCCAAAAATAACTGGAGTACTTCAGAGCTGCATCTCAGGTCAGCCCCTGTATTCTAAGCTGTATTGTAAATCAAAATGAGCAATCTTGACGACTCCTCACCACAGTCTGGTTTTGATTGCAAAACCAAGCTAGTTGTGCACTTTATCCTTAATAAATACCTGAAATAATCTGTTATCAATTCCACTTTATTTTTATTCTTGAAAGATGTTTGTTAGTTTATCTATATGGACTGGAAATACTGTCCATTGGCACAGATTTCTTTAAGGACTGAAATGTATTTTGGTTCCTGTACTAAGGTATAGTTAAGCTACTCTCAATTCTCAGTTGTATTTTCTAGTAATTTTTTTTTCCCTTTTGTTGTATTTCCAAATGATTTTGATGCTTCCAGGTTTTGTTCCGTTTGAAATCTTGCAGGAATCAGTGAACTCTATTCATCTTCCATTTTGTTGCAAAAATGAAGTTGAACCCGGCCATTCCTCATGCAATAGGTCATCCTAAACAGCATCTTCTCTGGAGCAAGATCAGGCTTTTTGTCATGTTAAAATAGCATGTGAAAAGCAAGATGACATTCCAATCTATCTGATTCATAGGATTAGCAAAGTAAGTCTCTTGCTTCCATAGGTTAAGGGTTATCTCCTCTCATCCGGCAGGTGGGGTCACACATGTGATACAAGTTTGTACAATTTTAGTCACTAGAGGTATCAAGTCTTTTTTTTTTGTTGAGTGACAAATCTGTCTTACTCCTTCATACAGATCTGTGGTCCCAGAGCAGAAGGTGAGCTTTCGATTAGTGCTGTTACTTTTCACCTAAAGAGGTACAATTCATGGGAATTCGCCTCTGAACCTTATCTGGTAGCTCTGCTGCCTGGGTCTTGTTTAAGCCACTTATATTTCAGTTGCTGCTCCTGTGGAGCTCCCTCTAAGTGGTGCTGTTCACATATTTGTCTTGTGCAGTCAAGCCTCTGGCTCCCTGGTGATCTCTGCTTCAGCCAGAGCCTTTTGGTCCTTGTCTAAGCTCAAGGGTTTTGTGAATTCCTACGGCTTTGAAACTGTTGGATATCCTGACTGCAGTGCCAAAGCTGGTGATGTGCTTACCAGCCGTAACCTCAGCTGCCATACCATATATTTTATTCATCATTCATACCTGCCTGCCTGTGTCTTCAAAGCCGTCCTCTGGCCAGTTTACTCAATAGAGAGTCCTCGTTGAAAGTCTCTCTCTAATGTATTTCAGATTATTTCCTAATAGAACTCATACTGGATCCAGTTGGCTGCTTAATGAGCATGGGCCAAGTACACTCTTCTCACACTAACAAAATTCCAGTTACTTTCATAGAGTAACACCCATAAAGGCCTAATTCTCAGATTTCCAACATGCTCCAGATTCCCTCACATCTGTAACTCACGTTTGTTCATCACTTCTATGTATTGAACATCTTTTGACGGACTTCAGTTGCTCCCTTACAGAAATGTTATTTCATTATCTGACACTAGGATCTTCAGAGATAGCTTTAACCTTTTTTCAATGCTAAAATACCATTTTTATTGTCATTATTTAAATATTTGCTGCAAGTTAGACTCTTTATGTAGAAATGTGCACTCTTCACCTGCTCTTTGGAAACGCTCAGAACCCAAAAGATTTCTTGGAACACAACAGGGAGCAGGGTGTAGGTGATAAAATCAGGCTAACAAACAGAAATACGCAAGTGTCTTTTTTCCTTAGTCACTGAATACGTGTATAAGGTAAATGTTAAGAAATGAGAACCTCAAATACTCAATGTGTCAGGCCTAGCTGCTCTATCTGCAGTTCCCAGCAGCTCCATGAGTGACCCTTTGTCAGGCTGTGGTAGGCAGGCAGCTCTAGAGCACAGGCATACAGCTTACCTTTAAAAACTCAAATCCAAATTTAAGTGAAAAAGTACCACTGCCCATCTATTTCTTCATTCACACACAGGGAGAAAAAGAGCACTGCGTGCCCAGGTGGGTCCTTCACTATCAAGCACCTTAAGAAATCCCGACCAGCACCTTGAAGGTCCCCCTGGAATTGAGTATATATGACTTCTTAGTGTAATCAGTTGATCTTAGTGTGATCAGTTGACCTTGTGAATTGAAAACGTTTGCTGTTTTACAGTGCAGCCTGCTGGGTTTGTGCTCAGACGGCAGTCAGAGTCTGGTGTCCTGGAGGGAATTGTGGTCACCCTTACATTTCCACTGTGCAAGAACGAGGTCTTCAAAAGACAGTGTCAAAAAAGGCAGTTTTCAAAACGATGGGCTTATGGAACTTCTGTAGGCTTTGCAGCTACTCACCACATGTTGAAATAGGAGAATGAGTTCCCAGAGGTTGCTGAAGCGTTGCTGTGAATCGTTCTTGCTGGGTGGGCATTCCTCCTGTACTCACACAGCGGTAGGGAACAGCTGATGGGTGTCCTTGTATGCACAGCAGAAATGTTTGATGTTTTACCACAGGAGCCTGCTGGTCATATTTAACCTAGCCAGGTGAGCAATAGTCACAGACAGATTCAAATGAAAAACAGACACATAGAGTGAGGAAATATTCAGCTGCTTCTGTGGCATTTGAGCTTCTCGACACGAGGCGCTTATCTTTCTCAGACCCTCCCAGGTCCAGTAACTGGCTCATCACTCTCCCAAATTCTGAATAGCACACAAAAATCAGTGATGAAACATTCCCTTGTATCTATTGCTTGTTACGGGGCTCTCCAACTAGCACCTGGTTGTGCCAGTGGGAGACCAGTATGTGGCAGCACTACACTGGTGACTACAGAATGCCTTTTGGCATTTGGCAGCTCGGTGATGTCCTGCGCCCTTGCGTGGAACTGACCGTGAGTCGGGCAGAGACGTGTCAAGTCTGGCATGCAGCTCTTCTCCAGGAGCTTGAAGCACCCAGTCTTTCTGATGCATAATGGTGATGAAGTCTTTCTCATCAGCAAATCCTTGTCTTTTCCTGAGAAGCACTATTGTATAAACAATACTCATTACTTGGAGTGCATCTTACTCATATAAGCGTACATCTTTCAATTCTTATTTTTGCCTCTTCATCGTTGCTGTATGCAGCCCTCCATCAATGAGCTACACCATTTTTCAGGATCTTTTCTTTAATTTTGGGTTTTCGTAGAATGTCTGTGTTGCTTCAATGTGCTCATCAGACCTCATGCTTTGGGATATTTTCTGAGAATGGTACATGCATGCTTTTTGGAGGGGTTATTTTGGGGTTTTGTTTTGGATTTTTCTTATCAGCCACTGGGTTTTGAAGTGCAATGACTCCTTTTTGTGCTAGTCACAGTTTATTTTTTCTTCCTGGACACTTTTTCTGAAGGGACCAACACATAGCACAATTTGACTTAAATTTCTAATCCCATGCATTCCTCAAGGCAGAAACCTTTTGTGCCTAATGATGCATCTGATTCTATGAATTGTACATGGATAAAATCTTTCATAGACCAATAAAAAGCAAGTCTTAGGTTAACCATGTAATTACAGGGGAGAAAAAAAACCCACATAATTTTAAAACATTCAAATTTAATTCCCTCAACTTACATTAAGTTGAACTATTTCAGGTGTGTCGCAAGAAACAAACTCAGTGGATATTCAGAACAGAAGCTTTTCAGCTGCTGTATTCAGGTTCAGTGAGTGGACGGGACTTTAATTTTGAATATATGCAGTCTTTCAGGGCTACTGCTTTAACAAGGAGCTGAGTAATGACTTGTATCACAACCCCACTAAAATTCTGCTAGTAGTTCCCCTCGAAGTGCCTCTTGAAATTGTATCTGCTACAAGCATGTAAAATACACAGGTTCACCCTACGAATTTCCCAAACTCAGGAGCAGCCAGTATGCACAGATCTGCGCAGGATTCTCAACCCTCCTTCCTTGCTCTGCACTGTGCACTATTTTAGGACATCCACATATCCCCTAGACCTGCCTTTGTCTCACTGGGCATTTACTGTCCTCCGAAATTCTCAATGCTGAAAATGGAGTAGAAAATGTTACGACTTTTAAGGCAACTGCGTTGAAGGAGCATCGCTAACCTTATCTTCCGACGCATCCTTCAGTATAGGGATCTCAGCAGGGAATCCTGCATAAAAATAGTTGAATAAGTGGCATTTATCATGTAAAAATAAAAATGAAAAAGTGATGCTTTTTTAAAGGCAGTTGCTGAGATGAAATTTTCTGGGTTTGGAAGCCTAAAGCCGAGTAGTGATTTCGGGGATATCACATCTGCATGACTTGACAATCGTAGTCATTTGAATTTGGGAATGCTTGACCTGAAATCCCATGTTCCTTTGGAGGTTTTAGATGCAATAGCTGAGATTTTCAGAATAGCCTAAGGAATTTGGACATCCATTTACCACTCTTATACTCCAGCAAGTCAAAAACACTCTCTAGGGTCAGCAACCTCTATGCATTGTGAAAAAGCAGGTACTAGCATTAGACAGATATTTTCTTCTCCTCCTTAGATGGTTTCTTTTCTTTCGGCCACCCAAAACAGTGTGAAAAAATCCATCGAACAGTTTTGCCAACTTTCTAACAGCAGGGATTGAAAGGCAGGCCAGATCACCAGTCATACACTAGAACAGAGTTTTCTACTAAAATAAAGTTGCTTATTTGGTCCTTTTTGTGTAACTTTTGCTAAATACTTCTAAATTTCTAGGAAAGTTGTCTTTTACCAGTACTAATGACTTATTTTTAAAGATGTTTAACCAAAATTTTGTAACTTTCCATACATTTTGGCTGAATAGACCCCTTAAATAGTTTATGTATCAAGCAGACTCCGTCTGGGTAACTAGTAAATCTTGGATCATTGTGCAAATTATAGGATGGGGTTTTGTTCCATGAGGATACATGAAGGAATCACTTACTGAACTGAAGAAGTTGAATGCAGAAAAGATTTAAGGGGCAGATCTTCAGCTCGGGTAAACTGGCAGAGTTTGATGGAAGCTACTTTATGTCAGCTGTGGATCTCGTCCTTCAGTGTTGAAGGCATCTCCTATACATAATTTTTCTGTCTTACTGTAAAACAATTTCATATGGTTAAACTGTATTTTCCTATATTGTTCTGCAAGTTTATATGCACCACAGTGCTCATCTCATCTTCTGTAAAATAAAGTGTACAGAACCACATTGAGCATGGAATTGTCTTTACCCAGTTGTTTTTTTCTTACCAAAGCCACAGATTTCAATGCAGTGTCATCAAAGGACACTGGAGGTGCTGTATGCACATGTACTGCAGCTTGAATTGGTAATCACATCACTTGGGTGTAATCTGCTCGTATTTACCTTTTTCAGGTCTTTGCATGATGTTCAGATGAGTACAGTTCCTAAAATTTCCTTTTGCTTAGGAAATCTGGGATACACCAGTTGTTAAGTGAGTTTGTTTCTTAAACAAGCAGGCAAGCTGACCCTGGTCAGTCTGAAAGCAGCTGCCATGAAATGGGCAGGCATTAAACGATCTGTAAGTCTTCTCCGTGCAGTCAGTCCTTTGCCTGCAAGTTCCACATGCACCTTGAAGCATAGCTGGGAGAAAACACTGTTGTAAAATGTTGTTGTTAATAAATTGTTCTGCTTTGAATATTTGAGTTAACGTGCATGCAGGCAGGTTTTCTGACAAAGTCAAGATCAGCCTTGCCAAAATCCTGTCTCATCCAACAACGGTCTTCAAACGTGACCAGCATGGGATGCGGCTATAGAAGCAGCTCTCAGAGAAGGTGGGTGCTGCAGTTCTGCAGAACACCCACCCTGCCCGCAATGTGTGAGTCAGGGACCTTGGAGGTAACAGCATTATCCACATATCTCGTAGACCTCAGTGGAGCTTTCTTCTAAGAGTTTGACTGGGTTTGAACTCATGTGAAAAATGTTCTTTCTGCCACCACCTGCAGAATGGCATCCCGCAGCTCCACGGCGTGTTTGTACACTGATGTGGTAAGTAGTTGCAGAGGTCTGCACACTCTTCTCAGGAAAGGAAAGGTAAGACACTGAAAAAGTTTTTGGTTTTCACAGCAGAAAGGTCTTTGCACCTTGCCGAAAGTAGCCTAAATCTGCTAAAAATTCTCTGAATGCTGTTTCAGGTGTCCGTGCATGGTAGAGACCCTATCTTGGCTCAAACCACAGAAATACTAATGCGATACTAATGTGAATCTAATACTTACTCAAAGAATCTTATTTGTATAAATTACTGTCTTGGTCCTTATACAAATGAAAAAAAAATTACAAACATGGACTAGTGCATTTATTGTAGGGACAAACAGTCCAGCCTCGCTGGTTCATGCTGCATGCTCTGTTTGCACTGAGATTTTTTTTCACAAGTTCCTAAAAGTGGAGGCTGAGAACATCTAGCTCTGATTTTATGTTGACTTCCTTTTTTTATAAAGTGCAAAACTAAATGCTCAGTCTCCTGGAGCTACAGCCTAAGTTATGGTCTTTTTATTTACAGAGCTATGATTTTTCTTTTTCTTTTCTGTAGACTTAGCAAATGCTCGACGACTCTTATCATTTGTCTCACTTGTTGACTCAGACTGGGAGTCTCTTTTTATATCCGCTGCTTACATGTCTTTAAGCTGACTTCTCCAACACGGCAGCAATCGTGGCTCTCTGCTCACAGGTCCAGGCTTCGGGTACTCTTCTCAGTGCCTGTTCACTTTCTGACAAGTCTATTTAGGAAGAAGGGTTGCTGGACAGTGCTGTGGTTAATTAAGAAGGGTGGGAGTCAAATAAGGGCAACCTCAGCACTGCTCACATTTCTCGGGATCTTTCTTATTGTAGTCAGACATGGCACGCTGGGGAGATAGGACCTTTGGACACATGCGTGGAAGAGGGTAGCCTCTGGGAGAGGCTGAACAGCCCAAGTCTGCTGCTCAGCGTTGTCTGCAGAGATGCTGCTGGGCTTAAAATCAGAGCTGACTCCACGGAAAGCAAAGAACCGAGCTGAGCAGCAAACAGCTATGAGAATTTGGCTGCGACGGGAGAAAATAATCATTACAATGTGATGAACATGGTACACAAGGAACCTGAGCATTCAAGCCTTTGAGGGCTGTTTATGTGGCCACTCCAATTTAATTTCCTGGAGCTAATTGCAATGACAGAGTTTACAAGCAGCTGCTTCTCGCTGTGGTTCTGTGTGGCTCCAGGAATGACTGCAAAGGTACCTAAACACAACGTGACCTTTAGCACAGCAGATAGTTTGTGAGATTTGGAATGAGAGGCTGAAAAGAAATACTTAAAAATCCAGAACTATGGTTGCTGTGAAAGCTGAAAAAAGATGATATTAGTAAAATATTGATTAAAAAATAAGAAGAAAATACTGATACCAGGAAGAACTTCGCAGATTGCAGATTTGCTCTCACTGGGAGCTGAAATTGATGGAGAAAAGGAAAAAAAAACTTCCTGAAGCAAATGAAAGGAACCAACCTCAGCATCCCAGAGGGAAGATGTCTGTAGTTTAAGTTGTCGTAGGCTAATTTGGGAGTTTTTATTTAAAAACCTTGTTAGATTATTAACTCACGTTTGTACTGGAACAAAATAGAACATGAGCACTGGAGTGTCCCCTCAACATCCAGCCTTCCCAATTTTGTGTTTTTCATTCAGTGAGGTGGCACAGGTGTGATTCTTTGCTTTGCTTCACTTCCATTTGTTGCCTTGGCAAGTAAGCACATTAAATATGACATATCTGGCATATCTCTTTTAATCTACTGGATTTACACCATATTTTGAAGAATACAAGCTAGTAGTATTGATTCCAAGGCATAACTGACAGAGGCCTCTCCAGACTGGAGTGGTTTTTGCTTTACTATTTGAGCCTTTGAGGCCCAGACCCTGGTACGTAGAAGCAATATATTTAACCAAAGAATGTAAGTGCACATTAATAATTAGTTTTGAGTTGACGTCTCTGGCCATAGAAGGAGTCATTGTGTCTGGAAGGTTGTGCTTTATGTGTAGTAAAACATAAAAATTTATAGCGTGTCTCACAGCGGATTGTTAAGACTGCAAATCTTATTCCTACAAACCAGATCAGTTATCACACTGCATCTAACGGGAAACCTCCGTTGAGCCCCACAAGTTATTTTGGGCTTGAAATTCCATTTTTTGTCATCCAAGTTTTGATGGAGAGCAAAATCCTTGGCAAAGACAGCTTCAAAGCTGTGGGAGTCAGGTTTTTAGTGGAGGTTGTCTCTGATGTTCTGAGCAGGAATATCCCACCTTGTCTTACTTAATGGACTGACTCAGCAGAGACCAAACTTGCCAGGACCGTGGGAGGGTGGGCTCTTCTGTGGAGAGGGAAGAAGCTTTTATCTCACACCAGTCTTTCTTGTAAAGCAAAAGCACTGGAAATCTGGAGAGTAAAGATGAGCAATTTAATAAAGAGAAAAATCCTGTTACTAGATCTGCATGAGCATAAAGCTCCAGGCTAGCTTTAGAGTTCTTGTTGTCTCATAATTAATCAATGTGCAGATCAGAAAAGTAATTTACACAAAATATCACTTGCAAACAAGTACCAGTTTGGGTCAGTATCTGTCTCCTTCACCTCTTGTTTCCTCAGAGCAAGGTGATCTTTCTTGTCCTTTCTTTCTGTCTCTCTAGTCTGTGCACTTAGAGGAATCCTGGCAAGTTGTCTGGCTTCTGTCTCACATCCCAGGGACCTGCTGCAGCCTTTTTTACCGATTCCTCTGGCTACACCATCCCTCCTTCATCCCTGGGACTCCACAAAGGGCAGAAAGGAAATTCCAGGAGGATATCTAGCTGCAGCCCTTCACTTTTCTAGGAGGAGAGTTGGTTATTTTTGCTGATTCTTCACAGCTATCTTCAGTGATCCTACTAACATATTTGAATTGAGTTTGCTGTTGTCTGGACTGCTTAATATTTTATTGAGAACGGAGGCGCCTGTAATAGTTCTGCAAAGAAAAGTTGGGTGTGTGCCATCCAGTTTTAACAACTTCTGTGCTTCAGTGATATAACAACGCTTTATTTCGATGATGAAACTTGCTGATTTATCTACGTACAGACGTTTTCTGAGGCAATCCATGTGATGATTGTTTTTATCAGGCCTCCAGGGTCTGCTTGTATCAAAAAGAAGTTGATTTCTATAAACTGAAAGGGGCAAAAAGACCATACACATAATAGAGAGGGGAAAATGCACCTAGTAGGGATGCTGGTGGGAGCACAGAAAAAAGGTTTCTTGACCATTTGAAAAACTCTAAGATGCAATTAAAAAGTAAACCTTTTCACTGAGATATAGTAAAAATCCTATCGTTTTCACATTTTTAGCACCCGAGTAAAAGACATTCTAAACCACTTCAAGCTTGTAATATCTTAAACAACAGCTCTAGAAGGAATCAGTCCTTTTTAAATTGGAGAAGCCACAGTCAACAGCTACACAGTGTCTGGCGCTTGTAATAGGTGGTGGAGAAACCCACTGCAGTAAAATGCTGTATAAGCAAAGTGCACTTTCTTGTGAAATGCTTTTTAAAACTGCAGATATATTTTTTAATGGATCTAATATTCACATTTTATTAATATTTGACCAAAATATACAACCTTGTACTGATGAAATGGGTTCAGTTCTTAACACTGATAGAGCTGAAAAGCAAATACATGAGAAAAGTACCAAAAATGTGGTAGCTCATATATGTTCTTGACCTAATGTGAGTCAATGAATTTATCTGTTCTTTTCAAGAAAATAGTATATCATAAGTAGTAAAGTTTACATGTCTAAACAGTTGTAGACTGATAAATAACTTTTTTTTTAAGCATTGATAAGTTATATAAGCTACATATACTTAGTCTGCTCAAATGTCACATTGAATATATAGACAACCTATCTCAAAAAAGTGCCATTTTCAGTTATAAAACTGACAGCAGAGGTCTAAGGACAAAGCCACCCCATGGGGAGATGTAGAAGCAGGAGAAAGCCAAAAGGGCAGCCACAGCGTTGGCAAGCAAAAGTTTGTTTCTTCCCAAGGTGCTTATTTTTAATTTTTTTTTTTAATAAATAAAAATCCTTTCATTTTGATTAAACAAAATGTGTTTGGTTTGGCCTGAAACTGTTACGGTTGTGGGGTTTTAACAAGGGATAATTTCAGTCTGCAGAGAGAGGAGTCTTCCACACACATCTCTCTACTTACGAAGCACACCTATGAAAGAGAAAAACCAAC